>JASPKZ010003615.1:0-12865 GCA_030220185.1 Diploptera punctata | reverse complement strand
GGATTTTGTTTGATGATACACGCATGTATCATCTGCAAAGGAACCTATATGGGATATAGTTAAAGGTAGGAAAATCTGACACATAGAGTGTGTACAGAAAGGGAGAGGGAACTGCTCCACTGAGAAACTCCCGCCATGAGAGCGCTTGCAGTCGGAAAATTATACCACACTAACCGACACATAAAATTGTCGGCTAGTTAAGGTATTTAGCTATAAGTTAAATTAATTAAGCCGAAATATTGAATTTGATTAGTTTGTATAATAATCAATTTACCCAATTCGTGTCGAAAGGTTTCTCAATGTCAAGAAAAAACTGCCGTAGTGCATTTCTTGGAGTTGAATCCCGTGACAATCTGATCAATCAGTCTAGCAAGCTCAAGTGGAGTGCTATGTGCTTTTGTAAAAGCCGAACTGATGAATTTGGAATCAATGCTTTTTTCCGAGACTACAATTTTGAGGCGTGCCAAATAAGTTTCTCCAGTATTTTGCTCAGCACTGGTAGAAGACTGATTGGTCGTAGATTATCAGGGTTGGTTGGGTCTTTGCCGGTGTGGTTTAGGAATAGCGATAACTGTAGCTTTTTTCCACACTTCAGGGAAGTAGTTGAACATAAAGCAGAGTTTCACTATTTGTAGAGAAAGATTAGAACTTTTGGCGGTAAAAAATGTTGACCAACCAGATTCGGTATCCGGTCGGGACCGGGGGAACGGTGGGACGGGAGGTTATGGATTGCAGCCTTCAAGTCTGAGAGCCGTATATCAGGAAGGGTGAGAGGTACCAGTCTCTCTAGAAATTCACTAACTGTATGGTGTACCTCAGCCTCATGAGCCGGTATTGTGAGCTCATGTGGACGGAACCATTCCGCAAGGTTATTAGCTAGAACTCGTGGCATTCTCCTGAGGGTGATAAGCCCAAGTTCCGTTATGATATATAGCAGACGGTGGTGGCGGAGCTCGACTATTTATAATTATTTAATAACTCCCAAGAAGGAGTAATTTCGTCTGAAAAATGCCTGAAGGAAGCTATTCCATTCAATATTTTTCAGAAACTTTAATCGGTTCCATACGAGATGAGCATATCTGTTGTATAACTGTTTGTATTGGGGAGCGCCAAAATTACGATCGCATTTAAGATACCGTCTTTTTAATGTTAAATAATTTTGTAATGTTGGATCGGGCTGTTGTGTTTGTGAAATATGATTTGTTCGTGTTGTAGATAGTGTCATGGCCGTTTTAATATGGTGGCCTGTTAATTGAGGACTGCGTGTTCAAGTTGTTCTGTAGACTGGACAGAAAGTGTAGGTTTAACCCATTGGTTAAGTATGTTAGTGTAATTCATGTTATCCAGATGGATATGTATGGGGGAATTTAAAAGAGTATAGGTGTGTGATCAGAGTCTAGTGCATCTGTAACAGTAGTGATTTAGGGAGAGATGGGGGCATTCTTCGATAAAGCTATATCCAGGATGTTAGATCTAAGACCAAAAGCTGTTTGTCTGTAGCAGGTATGTACCCTTGGGCAGAGATTTCTATATTGTGAAGCTGACAATAATTTAGACGTATGACACCTGAAGGGTTCGGGACATGACAATTTCAAAAGCGATGGCATTAAAATCTCCCGCTAGTAAATAACTAGGGGAGACAGATGTAAGGACAGTCAGGTCGTGTCTCGTGAGTGGACGAAGCGTTGTTTTATATTCTGAAGCTATAAAAATGGTTATCGGTGAGAAATGGGGAGAAAAATGTCAGTGGCTTCAATAAATTGAAGCCTGGGTATCTGATCCGCTCTGTGGTCAATGGTCTGTTTTATGCATATTGCAGTGCCACCAAGGGGACAATCTATGCGGTCATTTCGACATATTCGGAAATTCGGAATTTTGAATCTAATATTAGGTTTAAGACGCGTTTCATTAAGGAGAATAATGTCAATATTTCTTGTTTGTACAAAAGTAAACTCTTGAACCATTGGCATTAAAAGCCATGACATTGAGATAACTTCCACGACTAAACCTAGCCATTATCGCCGAAACATATTTGGCTATGGAGGCCAAGTACATCATCTTCTCCATAGGGGATTTGAATCCAGAAAACAATTTCTGGAGGTCCCTGAGAAGTTGCTGTCCCTGTCTAGGGTTGATGGTTTGGGTGGTAGACCTCGTCTGATCCCGAGCAGCATCTATTGCACATTTGCGTGCTTGTTGAATGTCAGGGGCAACAATTTGGCTAAAAGAACGGTTAGGATGAATTGGTTTTGAGGTAAATGTTTTTGTGATTTAGATGTATTATTTAGGAACGCAGCTTGGGCTGCTTGATAGGCGGGACACTGCCGATAGGACGAAGGCTGCCCCTCAGCACCACAGTTTGCACATTTTAGTAATTTTTTTCTGTGAGGGCAGCGGTCCTCACTGGGCATTCTTTATGATTGTGCTCTTTTGCGCAAATAACACACCATGGTGTGAGGTTACACCCTCCAAAATATGTTGAAACCTCTGGCATTTGAAACACTGCTTGATGTCAGAGCGAGGTAGATAGCGTTCAACAGTTATCACAACGAATAAGAGACGCTGCAGATTGAATATTTCTTTATCAGACTCATTATTTTCGAGTTCTAGTATGAATAATGAGAGTTTGATTGTGTATTCAATTTCTTTCCTTGAAATTTGCCTTACAGATTTCCTGGGTAATTTAAATTCAGAAGTTCTGAATGAATTTCTTCTATGGGTGTATCTGCAGGCAGCCTCTTAAGTACTGCTCGCAATGGAAGTTCTTGTTTCATCTGATAGGTGTAGTACTCCCTGCCAGCATTTATAAAGAATTATTTTACTGCTTTGTAGTCTTCCACTGAGGCATTATAATATCGTGGGCCCTCCTGGGATCTGACCATTTTAAGATCACTTTTTAGTTTTGGTTTTAGTTCTCTACTTATGCGAAATAAATCGGCGTGCCCTAGCACCGTGATCGGCTCTTGAGAGGGCCCACTCACTGTAGCAGATCGCTGTGCCCTAGTACCGTGATCGGCTCTTGAGAGAGGGCCCAGCACTGTATCGGCTCTTGAGAGGGTCCACTCACTGTAGCAAGCTGTTCTTTGAGCCTTAGTTTCCCTTGTGGTCCTGCAGTGTTTGCATCGTTTGCTAGTACACCAAATTTATTTTGCACAGTCACTGCTGGGATCTCTGCATTCAGTTCAACTGTACTACTAGTTTTCTGTTTTTCTTTTGATTTTTTACTTTCTTTTGATTTTTTACTTTGTTTTTCTGTTATCGTAGCTGTAGGCACTAGTGTTCGCTCAGGCAAACTATCTGCAGAGTTAAAAAAGCAAGATGTTTGAAATTCCATCGCCACAGTTTTAATCTCAGCTAATATGCTTTTGCACGTATGACTGTATTGACCGATTTGATTAACACATTGTACAGTTTATTCGTATGCAGTTTCAGTTCTCTCTGATTTTGGGTACGTATTAAGTTAATTATTGTTGAGTACGAATACTCCCTGTATTTCTATTGTAATGTCTTCATATTTAGGGTCTCTAAAATTTGGACCTTGGAAAATTTCTTCCATTGTATAGTACGTATTTTCGCATAATTTATGTGTACTAGGCTCCATATTATTATCCACATCCACGTGAGCCATTGGCAGCAGCCGCGGTGCTCGGGAAGGATCCCAAGTCTTAGTCCAGGCACTACGCACTACACTAACACACAAACACCAATTAATCACTGATCTAAAATATCACTTATAGTCACAAAAGTTGATATTACAGTGGTTCAACTACCACTGATAACCACAAATTGAGAAACTCTTCACGTACTAGTGAAAAGTCGCCTCGGATTGGCCACCAAGATGTGACGTAGCACACTACACAACACTTTACAGTACGCGCACCTTTTAGTAGTATCGTAGATGTACACTTCCGTGATGAAATGGCTGGCCGAAGCCAATGGATCTCTTGGAGTAATCTGGACGCTGACGAGGTCCCACAGAAGAAGGAGAACTGGTACATTAGGTGATACATTTTATCTCGACATCAATAGAAAGATGTGAGCTGCTTCTCAAAGAACTCGAAAGGCCTGAAGTGGAATTATACATTTTAAAATAAATAGCCATAAGATAACTTGCGGCTTTTATGTGCTTTCAACCTGATAAATCGAGAAAGAGTTTAGAGCATTACGTATACAATTTTATCGAGAAATTATGTGACGATGTTTGAAGCTTTATTAGGCCTATTTTGTTACTTATGTTCCAAATTGGATCTGGAGAATGTTGTTGATCAATCGAAACAAGAAACTTAAAGAAGTGTACTTTTGATGTCTGGAAATAAATAAGTGCTTTGGATAAATTTACATTATACAGAATTGACTTGTGGCTATGATCAACAAGGTTTCGAGAAGAGAGAAAATCAGAAATTATGTTATAATAGTAAAAGACTAATATACAGGTTTACCCAAAGAAACTATAAAAACAACAGAATTAAATTATTTGATCATATGAAAAGTATGACTGAAGACATTACTGAAAAAGATCTATGAATTGGAGCCCGACAGTGAGGAAGAAGAACTACTCTAAAAACGGATGAGAGAGACTTGGATAAAAGGCACGTGGGACAATAGAGAGGAGTGCAAATTGACTACACAATCTTGAAACAAGTTACGGATAAGATCAAACACATTAATAAACCTGACAATAAATAACTTAAATAAATAAATTAATATAGAGAATTATGAAGAATTAAAAATAAAATCTATATTTGAAAAGTGAATGAATGGAGCTTATGAACGGAGCGAGCAATAGAACGAATTGGAAGTAGCGGTGAAAAAATTCCATATAAGATCTAATATATAAAAATGGATGTTTGTTTGTTTGTACTTTATGCGCTGCCATACCGTTGATCCGATTGTGATGGGGCTTTTTGAAAAATGTTCAGGAGATTCCCGGAATGACACATAGGCTATAAGAGAGTTGTGATACTCAACTCCTACTCCCTTAAAAGTCGCCGTTTCTAATGGAAAACTGTGAAAAAAGTAGCTCTTTGGACGCTTAAATGGCTTACGTGGCCTAAACGATATACAAATACACAAAATTAATGTACACAGAATTGAATATTCAAAAAGCCTGTACAAAAACGTCCGCGACAGCGTATGTTTATCTCATACGGATAACTCACAATAACCATTTTGTGTTTCATTGATGCCAAGAAGATCGAGCAAGTACGTAGATTCCTGTGCAAGCATAGCAGCACATGGCGGATATTCTTTTACGGATAACTCACAATAACGAATTTTGTCTTTTTTATGCCAAGAAGATCGAGATTAGTAAATTCCCGGGCAACACCGGGTAATCAACACGGGAATCTTAAAAATATTACGATATACATTTATAATTATTTTTAATTTTACTTATTCAACAAATCATGAGATGTATATTAATTTTTGTCTTTCAGCTTATTTATTCCAAGAAGATCGGAATGAATATATTCCCGGGCAACGCCAGCTAATCAGTACGGGGTATTTAAAAAATATTAATTTATAATTATTTTTCCTTTTACTTATTCAAGTAAACATAAACGCACATTAATGTGCATTTATTTAGGAGTAGAGCGCGCACGCTGGCATGATTAAATGCAGCTTATACTTGACGGGGACCAAAGGAACGTGCTCTGCATCAAGCAATTAGTGTGGGACATCGGATTGGAGAGAAGTGTATGTATATGTAGTAAATAGCTGGAAAATCTAAAGGCTGACCACATGTTATACGAATGTCGTGTATACGTGTATTCAAGCATTTACAACATGTTAAATGTGTATAATATTATTTACCTCTTAGAGAGAACCTTAATCATTGGTCTGTCTATAAATTTCAGTTGTGTAAATTTATAAATGAAATTCTTTTGAATGTAATATATGAAATATTAATACGGAATATTATTAATGCCATATAAAAATATATTTTTCAGTTTCACATTCAATGGCGTTGCTTCGTAACCTACAGTTGTTCCGTTAACATTACAGTCATCGCTTTGCGACAAGACACAATTTTATACTCTGAATGAAATTATGTTCCATTTTTAGAGCAAATATTTATTGAACGTAACGGAGGACCATCATAACTATCTCACACCAATGAACCCGAGGTTCGTGGCCGTGCGAACAAACCTCTCCATATATCCCTTCCTGAGCAAATCCTTTCCAAACATCCCCTGCATAATTTACCTCCCACTAATCAATGTTATTCTCCCACCTCATTCTTGGCCTATCTACCAGACGCTTTGGCTACAAGCAATACCCACATCCAGCTGATCATCACAGTCTGCGAGACTTGTTACATCTGGCCACCATCACTGTTAAGACCATTCATCTCTGTTCGTCTATTTTTGGTCCAACATTTTTCCTAAGAATATTCCGAAATTATTGTAATATTTCCTCTTCCCTTAAATTAAGAATCTATGTTACTCATCACATAATATAACTGGAAGAATAACAGTTTTATTTATTTTATATTTTACTGTTTTGAGAGAAGTTGGGAGGAGCCACATTTCATAAGTAATGCCACGAGTGATTTCCAAATTATCGATGAATTCACGACTCACGAAGGTGAGGAGTGAATTTATCTAGAGAATTTGGAAATCAAGAGTGGCATTTGTTAGGACTATTTAACGAATAAAATTAAGTTGTTTACTCACAAATCATTATTTAACTATAGTTATTTTAAAATATTTATATATTTAATGTAAACGGCCGATGTTTTGAAAACAAATGAGAAGCGATATGTTACGCTTCATCTGCTTCTTTTGTTTATCACTGCAAACCAGATCGTACTATTTATTGCCAAAGGAACGCAATATTGTAAGAATGCTCTCTAGTGGAGAAAAAATGAAACAACAATCAAACTGTATATTAATTCATTTCTGATGTCGTATGATGTAAATAGAGACAAATATATTTTTCTGGATTATTACCTGGGAAAAAATATATGTAAGAAAGTGCAAACAGTCGTTTTTTTTTTGGTGGTATAATCAATTGATACAAATGTTTATATATTAACTCCCGCATGCGGCATGTGTTGACATTCATGCACTATATATACAATCTGGTAGCCGTATTTCTCACAGCCTCAGTCACTGCAAAATAATGGTCAGACCTGTTCAGAATATTACAAAGGAGGAGCCTTCTTTAATATGGTAATTATAACACTGATAAATATTTCGTGAAACATGACTCTGATTGGTTGTAAAACAGAAATCATCGAAAATGTGATTGGCCATTGAGTCCCATTTGGGGCATGAGTTAAATAGTCCATTTAAATATCAAATTGCACTTAGTTTCTGCACGGAATCGCCTTCTTAAATATTGAATACCACAGTGTTTCTTTAAAAAGTGACATTAATTTGTAATTCTACATAATTTAATTTTAGACATGTAATATACATACAATCAGAGCAAAACTCTTTTCTGTCACTTTCCGTCACTGTGGACCACGTGTATGCATTATCATCTGTAAGTAGGCACATGTTACAAGCGTTAAGTGCCTTGTAAGCCTGTCGCCTCACCAAGTTTATATTATCATCTGTAAGTAGGCTCACGTTACAAGCGTTGAATGCCCTTGTAAGCCTGTCGCCTCACCAAGTTTATATTATCATCTGTAAGTAGGCACACGTTACAAGCGTTAAGTGCATTGTAAGCCTGTCGCCTCACCAAGTTTATATTATCATCTGTAAGTAGGCTCACGTTAAAAGCGTTAAGTGCCTTGTATACCTGTCGCCCTCACCAAGTTTATATTATCATCTGTAAGTAGGCTCACTTTACAAGCGTTAAGTGCCTTGTATACCTGTCGCCTCACCAGTTTATATTATCATCTGTAAGCAGGCTCACGTTACAAGCGTTAAGTGCCTTGTAAGCCTGTCGCCTCACCAGTTTATATTATCATCTGTAAGTAGGCTCACGTTACAAGCGTTAAGTGCCTTGTATACCTGTCGCCTCACCAAGTTATATTATCATCTGTAAGTAGGCTCACGTTACAAGCGTTTAAGTGGGTCGCCTCACCAAGTTTATATTATCACTGTAAGTAGGCTCACGTTACAAGCGTTAAGTGCCTTGTATACCTGTCGCCTCACCAAGTTTATATTATCATCTGTAAGTAGGCTCACATTATAAGCGTTAAGTGCCTGTCGCCTCACCAAGTTTATATTATCATCTGTATAAGTGGCACACGTTACAAGCGTTAAGTGCCTGTCGCCTCACCAAGTTTAATTATCATCTGTAAGTAGGCTCACGTTACAAGCGTTAAGTGCCTTGTAAGCCTGTCGCCTCAACCAAGTTTATATTATCATCTGTAAAGTAGGCGCACGTTACAAGCGTTTAAGTGCCTTGTATACCTGTCGCCTCACCAAGTTTATATTATCATCTGTAAGTAGGCTCATGTACAAGCGTTAAGTGCCTTGTATACCTGTCGCCTCACCAAAGTTTATATTATCATCTGTAAGTAGGCTCATGTTACAAGCGATAAGTGCCTTGTAAGCCTGTCGCCTCACCAAGTTTATATTATCATCTGTAAGTAGGCTCACGTTACAAGCGTTAAGTGCCTTGTATACCTGTCCCCTCACCAAGTTTATATTATCATCTGTAAGTAGGCTCACGTTACAAGCGTCAAGTGCCTTGTAAGCCTGTCGCCTCACCAATTTTATATTATCATCTGTAAGTAGGCTCACGTTACAAGCGTTAAGTGCCTTGTAAGCCTGTCGCCTCACCAAGTTTATATTATCATCTGTAAGTAGGGCTCACGTTACAAGCGTTAAGTGCCTTGTAAGCCTGTCGCCTCACCAAGTTTATATTATCATCTGTAAGTAGGCTCACGTTACAAGCGTTAAGTGCCTTGTAAGCCTGTCGCCTCACCAAGTTTATATTATCATCTGTAAGTAGGCTCACGTACCAAGCGTTAAGTGCCTTGTAAGCCTGTGCCTCACCAAGTTTATATTATCATCTGGTAAGTAGGCACACGTTACAAGCGTTAAGTGCCTTGTAAGCCTGTCGCCTCACCAGTTTATATTATCATCTGTAAGTAGGCTCACGTTACAAGCGTTTAAGTGCCTTGTAAGCCTGTCGCCTCACCAAGTTATATTATCATCTGTAAGTAGGCTCACGGTTACAAGCGTTTAAGGTGCCTTGTAAGCCTGTCGCCTCAACAAGTTTATATTATCATCTATAAGTAGGCTCACGTTACAAGCGTTAGAGTGCCTTGTAAGCCTGTCCCCTCGCCAAGTTTATATTATCATCTGTAAGTAGGCTCACGTTTACAAGCGTTAAGTGCCTTGTAAGCTGTCGCCTCACCAAGTTTATATTACATCTCTAAGTAGGCTCACGTTACAAGCGTTAAGTGCCTTGTAAGCCTGTCGCCTCACCAAGTTTATATTATCATCTGTAAGTAGGCTCACGTTACAAGCGTTAAGTGCCTTGTAAGCCTGTCGCCTCACCAAGTTTACATTATCATCTGTAAGTAGGCTCACGTTACAAGCGTTAAGTGCATTGTATACCGTCGCCTCACCCAGTTTATATTATAATCTGTAAGTAGGCTCACGTTACAAGCGTTAAGTGCCTTGTAAGCCTGTCGCCTCACCAAGTTTATATTATCATCTGTAAGTAGGCTCACGTTACAAGCGTTAAGTGCCTTGTAAGCCTGTCGCCTCACCAAGTTATATTATCATCTGTAAGTAGGCTCACGTTACAAGCGTTAAGTGCCTTGTATACCTGTCGCCTCACCAAGTTTATATTATCATCTGTAAGTAGGCTCACGTTTACAAGCGTTAAGTGCCGTGTATACCTGTCGCCTCACCAAGTTTATATTATCATCTGTAAGTAGGCTCCCCTGTTACAGAAGAAAATTTTGAATCCTACAACTTTCCTTTTAGCCCTAATTATCGCCTTGATGGAAAAAACGCATATATAACTATTCTTACAACAAACCGCTGGAAAAGAACTATCTCTAAAATCCAAAATAAAAAAAATAACATTGTAAAATGAAAAACGTAGAGATATACGCCGAAAAAAACTTGGAAATCTAAAATCTAAAAAGGAAACCTTTCTATTTCAGGATCTCCTCACTCCGCATCCAAAGAATAGATCACAAGGGTACTATGCTGACCCGCTCGGACCTGCCGTCGTAATCAACAATTACCATAAGTTTATGTTTCATTTAAATCTCGCTAATCTATTAACTTCATACAACGACATTCAACACCTTATTAGCACAATCCAACAATACCTTCCATGAATTGCAAGGCAGTTTATCCAATGTAAAGAACCGTTTTAGATAGATTATTACCTAATGTGAACTACAAAGAAAAAACCAAAACGTCACGTAACATAGAAACAGAGAGGATTAATAAACGGCTTAGGGACTGTAATAAAATTCATTTCTGGTAATTTAGACCAAAATGACTTAAATAATATATTAGAACAAATTGATTCCTTGAAAAGGAGCCGCTCTCTAGAAATGCAGAATGTAAACAAATTATCATCATTTAGTAACTCTGTGGCCCAAAAATTTCCAGGTAGAATTAGACAGTATTAACTTCAACATGGATATAATTAAAAAAGTATTGGAAAATCAAGATCTAAAATTAGATATTCTAGAACTTACAGTATATTTCAATGAACGTGCAAAAAACTCTATCAAGTGATAAAAACTATTGAAAACAACCACCAGTTTCTCATTCAGTGAAAACCGTAAATATTGAAACTCTATTCTCAAGAAGATATAATTAATTTTATTGGACACCTCCGCTCCATCTACCCTCAAAGTTCATTGATACACACCGACGCTCGTAACTCTTACGAACTTTTAAAAAATATCAGCGTCTCAGGTGATTTGTGTTAGAAAATGATTTAATAGTTGTCCTCTCCATCCCCATAACCAACAACAATAATTATCAACTTTATCATGTCTACCCAATACCTTCATCTGACAATATCATACTTGTACATTCCGAACAATATTAACTCCAGAGTTTCAACTCCTTTATGGATCAGTATATCATGTGTTAGAAATGCTAAAAACTATGTGTGTAGTAGTGACCATCAAATACATACTACAACAAAGTAATCTCACAATGACTAAGCGGAGGTAATTTCGCTTACGTAAAAAAAACGATTGTAAAATTGTTTTAAATTTCTAAATCATGACCGCATACTTTTCTTCAGCCCTAAAACAGAAATATTATACAATCATGTCCTGATTCCCAAGACACTATTACAGCTGACAGGACCTAATATTATTTCTACCAATAGTCATGTCCTATCTCAACAATGGGAATCATTATCTCTCTCAAAAACCCTACTTCTACAATCGAGACCCCCGTCTTCCACATACAGGTTGAACCTAACATAACCCACCAAGTGAAATTCCAAGACACTCATCTCGATATCGATAAATTAAAATTAGATTTACAAACTATCGATTCTAACCAAACATGGACGACATTTAAATATTAACTACATTTTTCTTATAAAAGTTTGATGTGTTATTGTAGTAATAATATACAGAAAATTATTTTACAAAATGCCTGAATAATCAAAAATTCAATTTTTTTAAAGCTCAAAACATTGCAGAAGCTGAGGTAAGTAACGCTAATCTTAAGGGGGAGGAGATATGTTCCCTAGCACGTCCCGAGGCGGAACCTAGCATTCCTGTTCCTCAGTCGTATCCTGATCTCTCATCCAAGAGTCTGGGATTCGATTCTTATAAATTCTAAAAATTTATCTTTCTATAAGAATCTAATATATATATAATTTAAATATTATAAAATTATTCATCATATTAATTTAAATTTAATTATTAATAAAGAAAAACCCGCAGGAAGAAGAAGACCCAGGACGTCCACTCAAAAGAACTTCTGGATGGGTGTTTCTCTTGAGGCCGAAACAGGTCAACAAATGGCCTAAATTCGTGAATGTACTATGATGATGATGATGAAAAACCTAGTTCCTAATTGCTTTGCTTTAAGAAATTTAATTTATATTTCTTTCCAAGTTTTCAAGTAAGAAATATAATTTCATATCTTATCAACTTGGTCTTTGATATAGTAAATAGACACATCCTGTGGTTTTCTATTATTTAATAAACATGATATTTTGTATTCTACTATTTACTCTGTAATGAATATACAATCACACTTTGTACTCTACCGTCTCCAGATCTTTTGGTCTGTAATGAGTATACAATGCCCTTTGCACTCTACAATTTCTAGTTCTTTCCATTCTCTCCTCCCTGACCTTTAATCTCCCATGACGTATCTAATTAGTGATGTTGTATGTATGATGTAAATGGTATGCTGTATGAAAGATATAAATTGTAACGGCTGACGGCCGAGAGTTAGTCTTGATACAATGTACAACTGGTAAAGATTGCTGAAATAAAAAACATTATTACTCGAAACTGCGAGTGTTTTCTTTCAGTAGCAGTAGAACAAGAAACTTAACTCATGTATTATGTTCATTATATTCACTATTTCCTCACGAAGTTTATATTGTTTTTTAAAGAACGGAGAGGCCTAATTTAGATGATATATAGAAATCAATATTATCCGTAGGGAAGTAAATCATAATATTTCCCATGATAAAGTCAAATTTGTTCATTCAGTTTGCTTCAAATATATTTACAGTCTATCGGATGATATAATATTAACAAGCATTAAATATGACTATTTAACTCATGCCCCAAATGGCAGTCATTGACCAAATCACATTTCAATGGTTTTTTATTTACAACCAATCACAGTCGTGTTTCGCCTCGAATTTATCAAAGAAAGTTTATCATTAAAGAATGCTCCTTTTAAACATTCTGAATAGGCCATAGCATTACTTTGGCAATGACTGACTC
>JASPKZ010003614.1:0-50087 GCA_030220185.1 Diploptera punctata | reverse complement strand
TACACAATTTTGTAACTGGATCGAATATTCCACACCGTTCCGAGTTTTAATTGAAACTGAGGGAAGAATAGCAATGTGGCAACATCGTCGTAGTTGCGGCAGTCGAGATCTTTGTATTTTAATAACATATAACAGCTGCGGGGAAACAGAGCGAGCCGCTTGTTAAGCATCATAGTGAGCCGATAATATCAGAAACTTGCCTAACAGTTAAAATCTTGACATCTGTGGGACAGATTGCATTTACGTTACAAATATGCAGATGAAAGCAATCAGAATATATGAGTGGTATTTTTAATTAACTTTAAACATAATGTTTTCTCATGTCACACGATTATCGTCATAAACACGTGTTGTGATATAACATTAACAAAACAACACATCCATATAAGAAAGTAGAAACAATATTACGTAAACATTGAGTTACAAACAAAACGCAATGTCTTACTTATTGCCAGTAACGTCACTATGTAATAACAACTTGTTTGCATCTAAGATTTTATACTATTACATTTTACCATTAAATTGGCAATGTTATTAATATACCACAAATAAATAATCAATTGAGTTGGTGTTTACTTGATGAAAATCCATATTTATTAATTAAATACAAATAAAACTTGTTTTATTTGATATTCATATTTATTATATAATTCAGTGACAGCTGTTTCGGTACACTCTACCTTCTTCAGACATGTTAAATTATGAATTGTGTTCCAACTGACCTAAGCAACAACACAACAATGTCTATATAAGCACAAACTGGTAGACCTTTTATCTCTCGGATAAAGGAACACATGAGAGCATATAACAGAAATTTAGAAAATTCAAAATATGCTAACCACCTATTCCAATTTAATCATTGTTTCGATCCAAATTTTGAAATTTTACATATTTGTGATAAGGGTAAGAAGTTAGATCTTTTGGAGGCTGTAGAAATTAATAAATTTAAAAGTAGTAAAAAACTGTTAAATTCTCAACTTGATTTGAATGAATCCCCTTTGTTAAATTTAAAAATGTAAATAAATATTGTTGTATTGTTGCTTACATCAGTTGGAACACAATTCATAATTTGTTAACATGTCTGAAGAAGGTACAGTGTACCGAAAAAGCTGTCACTGAATTATATAATAAATATGAATATCAAATAAAACTACGTTTTATTTTTATTTAATTAACACAAATAAATACATTACATACGTAAAAAGCATTCTTTTCCGAAAAGTACGCCCAGATACAATTCCAAATTTTATAAAACAACGGTTCTTCCAACTCTACTTTATGGTTCTGAAACCTGGTCTCTTACTCCATGTAAATTAAACAGGATGGTAGCTGCAGAAATGAAGTTATTAAGACCTTTAGCGGGTTATACGCTTTATGACCACATGCGTAATGAAGTTCTCAACACACCAGCCAATAACTGAAACCATTCAAAAATATCAAAATAATGGGCATGAACATCTTCTTAGAATGCCAAACAATACACTACCTCTGCAGCTATTGAACTATGGACCCACAGGGCGAAGAGATCCAGGAAGACCTAAGAAGAGATGGAGGGATCAATTTCTATCCTGAAGCGGAACAGGCCAATGGCCTAATCCATGCCTGCAATTGATGATGATGATGATGATGATGATATACGTAAATGGACACTTAATGAAAAATGAGGGAAATTTCGAACAAGTGGTTGAATCCATATACCTGCAAATAGGAATGAAATGTACAAAGAAATGAAACATAGGTTCAATTTTGGAAATGCGTACTACTATGAATTACAGGGACTCTTGATGTCCCAACTTCTTCCAAAAAAACGTTAAACTGAAAATAAGCGATTATAAAAATGTTATTCAACCAGTTATATTATATGGATGTGAAACATGGACTCTTACTTTAAGGGAGGAGAAAAGATTACGAGTATTTGAGAATAAAGTTCTTAGGAACATTTTATTGGAAGCAAAGAAAGGTGAACAGACAGTTGAATGGAGAAGACTGCATAACAGCTACATGATCTTTATTAGAAACCAGATATAATAAGAACAGTCTCATAGGCTGCGATTAGCAGGATATGTGGCACGAATGGGGAATGAAAGAGTGGCATGAATGCTTATTGTAAGAAAACTAGAAGGAAAACACCCAGTAGGTAGACAAAGAATGAGGAAGGAGAATAACACAAACCTTGATTTGAGGCAAGTAGATTATACAGGGAATGATTGGATAACATTAGCTCAGGGTAGGGGTGTGTAAAGAGCATATATCCGCGCGGCCATGAACCTACGGGTTCGATAGTGCCAGTTAGCTAGTCATTAAATGTCCATTTCATTACATGTTTTTTAAGTGTGGGCACATTTTTACTTTTGTTGATATTTACTTCTAGCCCACTGGGTTTGTGTTATTTTATAGAATGTTTGTGTTGTCTTTTATATATTCTTGCTGTCACTTAATTACTACTAGAGTATAAAAGTATAATTTATTTATTTATTTATTTATATACAGAATTTTAATGTTTACACATCTTTATGTGCCTAAAAAAAGTATAATTAATACCATAAATAAAATAGAATTACTCGTATAAAAAAAATATTTTAATAGATAAAATTTACTTTATCTAGATTTTTAAAACTACAAGCGCGACAGGCCTAGAAGGCCCTTGGCCTACCAGCCGGCTGCTGGCCTCACATCCACATTGTTGATCAAAGAGGTAGACGATCATCTAGCCAGTGTAGGGGTGACATGTGGTCAGCATGTCGGATCCCCAGCCGTTATAGCTGATTTTCTCAACCTAGAGTCGCTACTTCATGCAGCAACCCAAATGTCTCGCGATGGTGGGTGGGCACCGGTCCCATACTGGCCGAAATTCCATGAGAAAATTTCTTCCCCCATGGAGACTCGAACCAGCGCAGATCCCGTAGCTCTTCGCCAAGGCTTCCTACCTTAAACACTCGGCTACGGGGCGTAAGATTACTATGAGGGAAAAAATGCAGTTTACTCTCTTTAAGTCATGCCCCAGATGGGAGTCAATGACCAATCATATTCAATGATTTTTTTATTTACAACCAATCACACTCGTGTTTCGCCTAGAATTTATGAACGAAAGTTTATCATATTAAAGAGAGCACCTCTGAATAGGTCATCGCATTATTTTGCAACAACTGATACGGCTACCAGATTGTATATATAGTACCTGTGTGTCAACAAATAGAGCATGCGGGATATAATATAAAAACATTTGTAGCAATTTATTATACCACAAAAAAGAAACCACTGTTTGCACTTCATAAACGAATTATTTTCCAAAGAAATGACGTTGCGATCCTTTGGCAATAAGTAATATGATCTGGTTGCAGTGATGAACAAAAGAAGCAAATGAAGCATAGCAATCGTTTCTCATTTGTTTTCAAACATCGCCGTTTACATTAAATATCATCATCATCATCCGGTATCATGGCAGCTGCCCCCGTCTTCCGGAAACCAAACTCATTCCCCTCTATCCATCCATGGATCTTCCTCCATTCCTCTGATATTCATAGCTGCTTGTACCACTTCTATCCAAGTTTTCTTCGGTCTTCCTCTCTTCCTCCTTTCCATTGGGATCCATTCCATAACAATTTTGGCAATCTTTGCTCTGGCATTCGTTTGACATGACCATACCACTGCAATCTTTTCTTTTCTGTGATGTCTATGACGCCCGACTCCTCTTGTACACCCATAATTTCCCTTATTTCTTATTATAAACCCAACTGGATTTCTTAGGCTTAAAGGACCTTCGGGACTTGGAAAATCTGGTAGCGTTTATCAGGCCGAGCGCTAGTATGACGATGTACAGTTATACATGTGTTGAAATAAACAAATGGAGTCTTATTTTAAACTATTTTATTACTAAAGTATAAATAATTATAAACCCTAAGTATTCTGCCCTAAATCTAATCTAAGCCTATATTAAAACTACAGTACTTTCTGGGGTTTGAGAGAGAGGGAGTGTGGAGTTATAAATCTGCCCTAATCTACATGTTTAAAAATGTTATATCCCCTTTTGAAAATATAGTATTAAAAACAGTCTACATTGTTTAGAATTCTACTATCCTTTGAAAAGCATGTATCAAAATAGTTAAGGTAATTGATTCTTTTTACAAAAGTATTAAGAAAAATGGTCGGTGACGTACCCTTCAGTAGCTTACACACACAGACAGACAGACACGAGACCCTCACTTCTCAACTGTTATATACTCAATTGACTCTAGTTACCCTAACTGTACTCACTAACATTCCAATAATCTAAATGTAGGGATGTTTACAGTTAGCTGTGCAAAACTTTGCTCTGAACTATATCATGTCTAAACTCTATCTCAACAGACTTTGAATGTCTAAACTCTATTACAAAAGACTTTGCTTGAATAATTAAAATAATCTATAAAACAATAAAAAATCTATATAAAAGACTAGTATTCATAAACATTTCTTTATTCGTATTCTATCCATTCTAGATTTTCCAGCTGATCTTCTTAAAACATCCATTTCTGTACTTAAAATTCTTTTCATTTCCCTGGTAGGAATTTGCCAGACTTCAGCACCATATGTTAAAATGCTCTGAATTATGGTTTGATATATTTGTAATTTTGTATTTTTTGTGATATTATAACATTAAATATATAAATATTTTAAAATAACTATAGTAAAATAATGATTTGTGAGTAAACAGCTTAATTTTATTCGTTAAATAGTCCTAACAAATGTCACTCTTGATTTCCAAATTCTCTAGATAAATTCACTCCTCACTTCGTGAGTCGTGAATTTATCGATAATTTGGAAATCACTCGTTGCATTACTTATGATCATGTTATAAAGTCATTCATATTTTCAATCAGTCAGACTTAGGTCAGTGACTTCCTTTGACCCAATATATTATGCCCTTCAAACAAAAACAAGGAGGCAAGGAAGTAGAATAATGTGTTCCTTATTAAAAAAAGGCGCGTAGGATGCTGGGAAAGACGATGAAAACAAAGATATGTCCATAAATTTACTATCAGAGGCGGAGGCACACAAGAGCACTTCAGATTTATTGTCTCGTGTTCTCAGACACTAAGATTTGGATATCTTTACACTAACAGCAATTTACTACATCTGATTAACTAACTCACTGGTACTATCGAACCCGTAAGTTCATGGCCGCACGGGCATAAGCTCTCCGTACATCCCTATCCTGAGCTAATGCTTTCCAATCATTCCCTGTATAATCTACTTCCCTCAAATCTTAATATTATTCTACCACCTCATTCTTGGTCGACCAACTTGGCGTTTCCCCTCTGGTTTGCCTACAAGAAGCTTCCATGCACGGCTTTCATTCCCCATTCGTGCCACATGTCCTGCCCATCGCAGTCTTCTTCTTCTTCTTTAGTAGGCGACTACAACCACATTCAAATTTTGGCCTCGTCAACAATTTTTCTCCCCCTAAATCTATTCTGGATACAGACTGGCCAATTTCCAATTTTCATTTCGAATATATATTTTATAACATCATCCTGCCATCTGTTTTTTGGGCGTCCAGCTGTTCTGGTGCATATTGGTTTTCATTTGTATATTCTTCTTACCAGCTTGTCTTCCTGCATTCCATTTATCCATCGCAGTCTACGAGACTTAACTGTTCTTATTATATCTGGCTTCCTATAAAGACCATGTAGTTCACTGTTATGTAGTCTTCTCCATTCACCTGCCTGTTCATCTCTCTTTGGTCCAAACATTTTCCTAAGAACTTTATTCTCAAATACTCATAATTTTCATTCCTCCCTTAAAGTAAGACTCCATGTTTCGCATCCATATAATATAATTGGTAGAATAATAGTTTTATATATTTTCAGTGTCCACCGATGGTCTCGAGGTAGCGTGCTGCCTTGTCACGCAGCGGGCCCGGGTTCGATTCCCGGTCAGGACAGGCTCCTAGGTGAGGTTTGTTCGGGGTTTTTCCTACCTGTAAGACAAATGTCAGGAAGCTTAGGGCCCAACGGTTCCCGAAAATCATCCGGTCATCATTATCCTTATCATCCTACACCGGTGTGGAAAGCAACGGGAAGCTATCAAAACCTACAATTCCTTGGTAAAGCTGCAAAGTATAGCATGAAAATGTTATGATTGCAGTGAAAGACCTGTCCTCGGGCAGAATTACTATGGATGTTTTCATAGTAACATTTTTTGAAAGGAGTTGGGATCTTAAGTGTCTCTGGAATGCATAATAGCATGCATTTCCAGAATTGAGCCTATGTTTAATTTCTTTGTGCATCTCATTCCTATCTGTGATTGTTGTTCCTAGGTATTTGAATTCAGCGATCTATGTGTATTTTTTCTTGAACAATGTTCTATTAATATCACAGACTATATATGCGTTAAAGATAGATCTAAATTCTGTTACTTTTTATCTGGTCATAATGTTTTAATTTTTTAATTTTCACATGTACTGTCACTCGAGTTCTGTCAGATGAAAATATACTTAGATTATTTCTATGTTTATAAAATAGAAAGTTTTTTTCATGATTATAGCTAATGTGTATGTAAATTATGCCCGCTGACTATAACTGCATAAATTAAGTAAATAATTGCTTCAGGATTTTTCCTTCCTGGCTTGGGCACCTGTTAATCATCACTACATACATTAACTCTTAATTTGGCAATACATCCTTTAAGATATATTGGTATAATTATATATTTCTAACAAATATTAGAAGAACGAACAGAAATTACACAATAAGACCAATTTAGAATGTTACACGATTTGTTTTCACTGTGATTAATAAGCTGTTAGTTTATGCTGATGATGTAGTACTGTTGTATCCTGCTCAGTTTGGAATTCCTAAAAAGTTAGATTTATACGAATGTGTCTAAATGGCACAAAGAGTAGGGTGCGTGTAGGCAAACAGTTTTCGGACACCTTTGAAATCCAGAATGGGTTGAAACAAGGAGATGCACTATCTCCTCTACTATTTAATTTTGTACTAGAGCATGCCATCAAATCTTTAGAGGATGAGGAAGGCCTACAACTCAATGGTATTAATAAGCTGTTAGTGTATGCTGATGATGTAGTACTACTGGCCGATAGCGAGGAGATACTAAAGGCCAACACGCACACACTACTAAGTAACACTAAGGAATTAGGACTGGAAGTAAATATCAATAAACCTAAATATATGGTCACACATGGAAATACATTATATAATGGAAATGGACAGCTAATGACAAATGAGGAAAATTTTGAGGATGTGGCTGAACTCAAATACCTAGGAACAATAATCACAAACCGGAATGAGATGCACAGAGAAATTATACATAGGCTCAATTGTGGAAATGCGTCCTATTATTCATTACAGGGACTCTTGACTTCACAACTCCTTTCAAAAAACCTTAAACTGAAAATATATAAAACTATTATTCTACCAGTTATATTATATCGGTGCGAAACATGGACTCTTAGTTTTAGGGAGGAAAGGAGATTACAAGTATTTGAGAATAAGTACTTAGGAAAATTTTTGGACCAAAGAGAGATGAACAGAATGTGAATGGAGAAGGTTACATAACAGTGAATTACATGGCCTTTATAGGAAGTCAGATATAATAAGAACGGTTAAGTCTCATAGACTGCGATGGGCAGGACATGTGTCACGAATGGGGAATGCAAGACATGCATGGAAGCGTCTTGTAGGAAAGCCAGAGGGAAAACGACCAGTTGGTAGACCAAGAATGAAGTGGGAGAATAGCATTAATCTTGAATTGAGGGAATTAGATTATACAGGGAACCAATTTAGAATTTTATATTGTTATCACTGTGATCTGACACCTATAAATAACTACCACGAGAAATTTAGTGTTTCGCCTGTTTAAGAGTATTTTTTTAAGTTTATATTTTTATGACAATTCTATAAAACCATAAGTAATGATTACAATGTTTGAATTATCATACTTGCGGTAGGCCTACTCAGTGGGTCTGAAACATTTTCTCTTATATTAAGGGAAAAAATCAAGAAAAATTATTCAAAAACAAAATCCTAAGACGAGTTTTCGGCCCCTTAACAGAGAGAACGAGGGAAGTTTCACAATGAAAAGTTCCATTTTTTTAAATTAATTTATTTACTGATTGGTGCATTGAATAACCATTTACGAACAGTGACACTTAGGAACAAAAAATAAACTTTTTTTTTGTCTCAGAAAGAAAAATAGGCTATGTGATTCTGATAGTATGTTTTCTCCTGAATTCAAATATGACATCGGGTTTTTCTCCATCACGCAAGGTTTCCAAGAGATAGGCATTTAAATTTCAAACACTTTAACATTTTCTACATTCGTAACTACACAATATTCGAACATTCGGACTCACCTAGAAAGTAAGAAATTACGATTTTCTGCTATATATTTCGCCTGTGCAGCACCCCTCTTGATGGTCCAACAATAATCGGCCAGCATATTAGGATTCCATTTGCCTTGATACATCTTTTACATAGCTGAAATCTACTGAGTTAGCTCATTTGGTTTTATTCTATAATGGACAAATGGACGAAAAAACGTTTATTAAAAAAATAATTATTTAAATCCATTAATTGAAATTGAAATAAAGAAACTGTGGGTGATGGAGAAATTCCGAATACATATTTGAAAACTGCATTAAGTACAACTATTGGTACTCATGAGACAAAATCATGCTATCGTTTTGATATTCTTACATTATTAAGTCTGGAAGACTGGGATACCCAAGTCATGTAGCTGAAATGCTTTCAAAATGTTTATTGGAAAGCCTTTAGGGAAAAGAACACTAGGAAGTCCTAGGGTAGATGGGAGGACAAAATTCAGATGAATCTTAAGGAACTGGATACCGGTGATATAAACTGGATTCAGTTGGCTGTGGATAGGGATCAAGGAGGACCTGAAATGAATGCGCCATATGTTAGTTATATATCAAAATTGTAACTCTAAGCTTGGGGGAAAAAATTAGATCTAACACTTTCAGATACTTTGATGACTTCTATAAAGAGAAGAAGGGAACAGTCTCAACCCAGAAAACAAAGAACAGGAGAAAGAAAACCAAACAGCTGGGTTAAATTTCATAGCATCGGTTCATTGGTGTGGAAATCGTTAGGAAAGAGTACACAAATACCATGTATATACACAAACACGAGTTCATTTATATCTTCCTTTACCGGTATTTGGGCGGAAGGAAGAAACAAGCATAAAATTAAGAAAAACAAGAGGGAGCTAGAAACAAAACACATGTAAGTTCAAGTTATCGTGAATAACGGGAATTGTTTAAGCACGAACTAAGACAACCATCATTATTACCGCACTTATCTCGTAATGGTGGAAGACGGACATAATAATTGCTTGGAAAAACAATGTGAGAGCGCAAAAGATGTGTACAGTGCTACCGCAATGCTAGTTTGCCGCAGGAGCTACAAGATAATGGGCTCACAGTTTTTAAACCTTCTTCACTTCCTATCCATCATCAGAGTGGAAATAATAATTATACTGCGTTCGAACTATGACTAACGAACTCACTGGCACTATCGAACACCCAGGTTCATGGCCATGCGGAAATAAGCTCTATATACATACATACCCTAGTGGAACCATGTATAGCCCTAGCAATAGTTCCTGAACAATGAAATTTGTAATGGGAGCTTAGATGCGAGTCCTGTACTAACCAGTTGTAGGTCTCAGCCAATAGGAAGTATGACCACACGTCATTGCTAACTCCCTCGCTAGCGAATATCAAATACAGTCACTGCTAAACATTTTTAAAATCTCACTACAAAGATTAATTAATATAGGTAATCTTCATCGTAGACTGCGATGGGCAGGACATGTGGCACGAATGGGAAATGAAAGACGTGCATGGAAGCTTTTTGTAGGAAAACCAGAGGGAAAACGCCCAGTTGGTAGACCAAGAATGAGGTGGGAGAATAACATTAACTATGATTTGAGGGAAGTAGATTATACAGGGGATGATTGGAAAACATTGGCTCAGGATGGGGATATATGGAGAGCTTATGTCCGCGCGACCATGAACCTACGGGTTCGATAGTGTCAGTGAGTTAGTTAGTTAGTTAGGAGGCATTGTGTAAATAAAAAAAATCACAACTGTTTAAGTAATTAACTAAATACACATTCACATTGCATTATAATTTTAAGACTTGAGGCAGCAAGTGTACAAAATATTATAATTAAAGTCTACGGTTTTAAATCTAAAATCAACACATCCGCGTCTCACTATAATTCTCTATGGACTGTACATAGGAACTGTTTGTTTGTTCACGTGGCAGACAGGGAATTCACAGATCAGCAGTCTGGATAGGCTATCCCATTGGATTTACGGTCAAGGACATTGTTCAAAATCCCTTGCGCGACCTATACGCGATTCTTTACGTTTGTATTTTTACGGTGAAATAGAGTCACTAATTTCGACAAAGGTACTTTTTTCGTCTGGTGAATCTTTCGGTCTGTTCAGCAATGGATAACCCTTTCGACAGCAATGCTACCGCTTACTCGACCCCAGGACCATGGTGGCTCCTAAAGGTTTATGCCAGTTTAAATACAATAGTACAGTCTGAGATATAAATTATGACATTTATGGAAATGCATAATGTGATATTTTAAATCGAAATCTTCGCGGACCTCCTCCTTTAAACTCGCGGATCTCAGGTTGGTAAACGCCGCTGCAGACCACAATCTATAAAATAATTTGCTAGTTGAAAACTTAGCAATAATCGTACCTCGGTCGAAACTCATTGGTTACTATATTGCCATTCCCGTTCATTTTTCATTTTATTGCTAAAAAAGTTATATACATTAATATATTTAGACGCAGTAGACATAGCAAAAAAAAAAAAAGCAATGAATTCAGCAATGAAACCTTCGCTAATCAAGAGAGATGCCAGAGTATGATTATACAAAACCTTAGCAAGACCTGCACTTTGCTACGGCAGTGAGGCATGGACTTTGAGGAAAGGAGAAGAGAGCAGGATCATTTCTAGTGACACTAAGAAATTAGAACTGGAAGTAAATATCAATAAAACTAAATGGTCACACGTAGAAATACATTATATAATGGAAATGGACAGCTAGTGACGAATGAGGGAAATTTTGAGGAAGTGGCTGAATTCGAATACCTAGGAACAATAATCACAAATAGGAATGAGATGCACAAAGAGATTAAACATTGGCTCAATTCTGGAAATGCATTACAGAGACTCTTGATGTCCCAACTCCTTAAAAAAAAACATTAAACTGAAAATATATAAAACTATTATTCTACCAGTTATATTATATGGATGAGAAACATGGACACTTACTTTAAGGGAGGAAAGTAGATTACAAGTATTTGAGAATAAAGTACTTACGAAAATTGTTGTACCAAAGAAGAGATGAACAGACAGGACTACATAACAATGAACTACATGGTCTTTATAGGAAGCCAGATATAATAAGAACAGTTAAGTCTCGTAGACTGCGATGGGCAGGACATGTGGCACGAATGGGTAATGAAATACGTGCATGGAAGCTTCTTGTAGGAAAACCAGAGGGAAAATGCCCACTTTGTAGACCAAGAATGAGGTGGGAGAATAACATTAACTATGATTTGAAGGAAGTAGGTTATACAGGATCGGCCGCGGTGGACTAGTGGTTATGCTCCTTGCCTCTGGTCCCGAGGGTCGCGGGTTCAAACCCGGCCGGGGTCGATGGATTTTTTTAGGACGGAAAAATCCAAGGAGCAAGTCCTCCGGGAGGGACTTTAAGCCGTGGGTCCCGAGTCTGAAGATTTTCAGGCTCGTAAAAAATCCTTAAGCCTGAATGAAAAGGCCTCTAAGCAAAATTTACCGAATTTTCCCGTCCTAGTACTACATTGGTTTCCTAGATGTCAGTATGAGGCGGAACGCTGACCACGTACCACTCTAATGACATCTATACGAAAACAAGTGTAACTAAATTAGTATGGTTCAAATTCTTCTCTGTAGGGGGAGAGCGCCTAAATCCCTGTAAAGGGAAAACATGGGCTTTAAAAAAAAGATTATACAGGGAATGATTGCAAAGCATTAGCTCAGGATAGGGATGTATGGAGAGCTTATATCCCCGCGGCCACAAACGTACGGGTTCGATAGAACCAGTGACTATAACACCTGCGGGGAATCGAAGCAAGCCGCTGGACAACTATCATAGAGAGGCGATAATAACTAAAATCGTTCTGACCAAAAAGTTCCACACCAGTACAATACCTAACGAAAGTTGCATCGTTCCTATTCAATAGTTGAGGATAAGGAAGTTCTTGCAGAATGGGTACAGAACAATCTTGAGTTTTGAAAACTTCTTGTTTATATTTCATTGTCTAGGAGCAAGTTGGCTCAACAAACATCTCTGGCACCTGATTTCCACTCTCTGCTCAGTTTCTCCAGAAACTCCAGCCTCTTAAATCAAACACCACGCCGTGCATTTGTCTGCCAAATGCAGCTCTATTTATTGTTCCAGCGAATGGAGAGGCAATGATTGATTGTTATCAGTTCGATTTGTTCAGAGACACGTGGCAAGAAGTCGGCTGTCTGCCAAATATCATATCACTAAATAAATACAGTTTTTGCAGCTTCAATCTTTCGTTGCTAAATCGATCTAAGATGAATGTATGTAGTACATACCGCAATTAATTGTTCTATGTTACCTCTATGAGTTACTCAGAACATTTAAATAAATTTAAAAAAAATCATGAGGTCAGGACCGCAGGGTTCTACCTGACTTCTTTTTTATTTTTCAGCACAGTGATTTAACCATTAAATTGGCTAAAGTCTCATTACTCTAATGCGTGCTGTTATGCATAAAACTAAATACATGGTTACACGTATAAATTCATTAAATAATGGAAATGGACAGCTAATGACAAATGAGGGAAATTTTGAGGAAGTGGCTGAATTCAAATACCTAGGAACAATAATCACAAATAGGAATGAGATGCACAAAGGAATTAAACATAGGCCCAATTCTCGAAATGCATGCTATTATGCATTGCAGAGACTCTTGATGTCCCAACTCCTTTCAAAAAACATTAAACTGAAAATATATAAAATTATTATTCTACCAGTTATATTATATGGGTGCGAAACATGGACTCTTACTTTAAGAGAGGAAAGGAGGATGATACAAGTATTTGAGAATAAAGTACTTAGGAAAATTTTTGGACCAAAGAGAGATGAACAGACAGGTGAATGGAGAAGACTACAGAACAATTAACTACATGGTCTTTATAGGAAGCCAGATATAATAAGAATAGTTAAGTCTCGTAGACTGCGATGGGCAGGACATGTTGCACGTATGGGGAATGAAAGACTTGCATGGAAGCTTCTTGTAGGAAAGCCTGAGGGAAAACGCCCAGTTGGTAGACCGAGAATGAGGTGGGAGAACAACATTGACTATGATTTGAGGGAAGTAGATTATACAGGAAATGATTGGAAAGCATTAGCTCAGGATAGGCATGTATGGAGAGCTTACATCCGCGTGGACATGAACCTACGGGTTCGATAGTGCCAGTGAGTAAGTAAGTAAAGTCTCATTACTCGTGGCTAACTAACTTCCTTTTTTTAAAACTTATTTTTATTCGTTTTTTATAATATAGGCACATACATAAAGTTTTGTTTTACTCAGTTTTCAAGATCAAATCAGGTAGGTGACGTCCCCCATTCTCCATACACTGAGTAAACCGATTTCTGGCGTTTGTCATGACTCCTGCCAGCATAGCAGGCGTTATGTTGGCAATTTCTTCCTGGATGTTGGTCTTCAAATCTTGTAGGGGTCCTTGGACGGTTACACATAAACACGGGATTTCAAATAACCCCATAGAAAAAAATCACAAGGGGTCAAATCGGGAGAGCGGGCCGGCCACTTCAAATCGCCCCTAATTGAGATAAGGCGCTCTGGGAAGTGTTCCCTCAAAACAGTCATCGATGCTCTTGAAGTGTGTGCCGTTGCACCGTCTTGTTGGAACCAAGTGTCCCCTAAGTCCAACTCATCTAGCCGTGGGAAAAAAAAATTCCTGTAACATGTTTACATACCGGTCCGAATTCACTGTCACTGTGACTTCATTTTCCTCAAAGAACCAGGGACCAATAATTCCACTTGAGGAAATTGCACACCACACTGTGACTTTAGGTGAATGCAAAGGCCTTTGATGCAATTGTCGAGGATTGGTGTCAGCCCAGTAGCGCATGTTTTGTTTGTTGACGGATCCACACAAAATGAAAATGGGCTTCATCACTAAAAAAAACAATAGCGTCCTCAGGAATGACTTCCAGAAGAACCTCACACGCGTTCCTCCGAGAATTGAAGTCACGTTCAGAAAGTTCCTGCACAGTTGCCATCTTGTATGGATGGAAATGAAGATCATCATGAAGTATTCTCCTTACAGAACGATCGGAAAGTCCAAGGGCAGACGCATGTTTGCGCGCAGAACGCCCGTGGTGATCGCAACATTGAAGCTCTCCTACTACCTCAATGTTCTCAGGTGATCTAATCGGCCGAGGGACTCCAGTACTTCGTCTTGTCGCACTTGCAGTTTGTCTGAACGTAGTGACCCACGTAACAATTGATTTCCGGTCCGGGACAGGGGCCAACGGGCCTAAATTAAAGCGATTCCGAAAGGCGCGCCGGGTTGCGATCACAGAACATCCGCTCGAAAAGTAGGCCTCAATGGCAAACGCACGCTCCTCACTGTTCCAACGCATGATGGCGACTGAACTGTGTCAGGACAAAACTTTATAGTCCCCCCTCTCGAACGAGACCACTAGCGCTCCGCTACGACATCAACCGACTAAATGGCGCACATTTTAAAAAAGGAAGTTATGCTGCCGCACCCGGTACATCCCTATGCTGAGCTAATATTTTCCAATCATTCCCTGTATAATCTACTTCCCTCAAATCATAGTTTAATGTTATTCTCTCACCTAATTCTTAGTATACCACTGGGCATTTTCCCCTGGTTTTCGAATCATCTCCTGTATAAAAAAAAATGCAAAGACACTTTTTTTATTTTCTGATGATTCTGGACAGGATTTTAGAAAACATTTATGAAATTATTATATTGTCGTTGGTCCTTTACAAGTATACAAAGTTTCAAGTCGATCCAATGTTTATAAGTGGTTGAAAATCGTGTTGAAAGATTCCGTTACAAATAATTACACAGACACTTTTTGTTCTGATGATTCTGGCCATAATTTTAGAAAACAATTATGAATTTATTGTATTCCCATTGGTTCTTTGCAAGTATACAAAATTTCAAGTCGGTCCAATGATTTTAAGTGGGCGAATATCGCGTTGAAAGGTTCCGTTACATAGATACAGGTCATGTTAATATAAAGCGTTGTAAAAATGAAATATCGTATACCGTAAGTCTCTATAGGGCCAAGAATGAGGTGCGAACCATGATTTGAATTATAAGGGTTCAATAGTGTGTTAGTTATGATGTCTTAATCATTATGCTTGCTATTTGAGAAATAAAGTGTAGGATAAATTGCAAAGAATATAACTTCCAACGTTTCTAAGAAAGTAGTAACAGATTCTTGTTGATAGAATTTCATTTCAATAAGCGATCTACCGTTTTATGAGTATAGGACTAGCCACACGATAGTTTATGAAAATAATGGCGCATGTTTACTGCTTACTGTCCATGCAAATGTCATGTAAAGAAATACAAGTCAGATACAAAACGAGTGGGTTCTAGAAATAACCCTTCGGCTGTATGCATTAGCTGTCCTGCAAAAAAAATTTACAACGTGCAACCAAGCTTCCACGTAATTGTTAAAGTTGGTTTTTTAATTTAAGTATCAATATTATTTAACATATGTCGAAGTATGGCAAATTTATACTTCCACGTATATTTTCATATATTCTACAATAAACAAGTTTAAAGTAGACTTTGCGAATGGAAATTTCCAACAATAAGAAAACCAAGTGACTTGGCTGAAGCGGTAGCATATGAGACTAATATTCAAGAAGTCCCGGTTTCAAATCCCTGTGTAGATAAACCTGTCAGATTTTTCCTAGTTTTTGTCAGTGCTCAAGTCAAATGGTGGGTTGAATTATTTTTAACAGCACCCCATTTTATTTTATCTATTTTTTTTTAAATGCCCAGGTTGTCTTTCGACATTCCTGGTTTCTCTCCTGGCATGGCGTATTTGTAACCCACCTCTGAGGTTGGGGGCGCCTGGAAGGCGGGGTTACGTTGCCCTGATAATATGATGGGTGATGATAATGATAATGGTGCGCAAAGAGAGTCCCTAATCCTAAGCTTAATCTAAGATAAATATGAATGATGATGATTGCGATGGCCATATGATTTCGGGGACAGTTTGGGCCTTAAAGTTTTCCTGGCATTTGTCTTACAGGTGAGGAAAAAAACCCGATAAAAACCTCACCCAGAAAAACTGTCCCGACCGGGAATTGAACCCGGGCCCGCTGCGTGACAAGGCAGCACGCTATACCTCGAGACCACAGCGGTAATAGCCTGAACTTGATCTTAGAATTGAAGCTTCTACAAATGAGTGAAATATAATCTGGGCGCGGTTATAGCTAACTGGAAATTTGTTTACTTACTTACTTACTTACTCACTGGCACTATCGAACCCGTAGGTTCATGGCCGCGCGGACATAAGCTCTCCATACATCCCCATCCTGAGCTAATGTTTTCCAATCAGTCCCTGTATAATCTACTTCCCTCAAATCATAGTTAATGTTATTCTCCCACCTCATTCTTGGTCTACCAACTGCGCGTTTTCCCTCCGGCTTTCCTACAAGAAGCTTCCAATGCACGTCTTTCATTCCCCATACGTGCAACATGCCCTGCCCATCGCAGTCTACGAGACTTAACTGTTCTTATTATATCTGGCTTCCTATAAAGATCATGTAGTTCATTGTTATGTAGTCTTCTCCATTCACCTGTCTCTTCATCTCTCTTTGGTCCAAAAATTTTCCTAAGTACTTTATTCTCAAATACTCGTAATCTCCTTTCCTCCCTTAAAGTAAGAGTCCATGTTTCGCATCCATATAATATAACTGGTAGAATAATAGTTTTATATATTTTCAGTTTAACGTTTTTTTAAGGAGTTGGGACATCAAGAGTCTCTGCAATGCATAATAGCACGCATTTCCAGAATTGAGCCTATGTTTAATTTCTTTGTGCATCTCTTTCCTATTTGTGATTATTGTTCCTAGGTATTTGAATTCAGCCACTTCCTCAAAATTTCCCTCATTTGTCATTAGCTGTCCATTTCCATTATATACTGAATTTCTACGTGTGACCATATATTTAGTTTTATTGATATTTACTTCCAGTTTTAATTTCTTCGTGTTACTCAATAGTTTACTTAAACACTATTTTAATGCTAAAATATTTATAAAATGATATATTAAATATATTTAGGCATGAAAAGTAATTATTCCAATATACCCCAACTGGACATAGGGACCAAGGAAGACCAAAACATCGGTGGAAAGATCAAGACCATCTTCGCTAGGTTTACCGTACAGGCCACATGGCCTAAAACGAATTTGTTCATGATGATGATGATGTAATTATCTTTAATTAATTTTACTCGTAAATATGAAAAGAAAAGTGGGAATATTTCCTGTCATGACCTCTCTATTACCTCTTCAATTATACAACATGAAAGTAATAACCACACTAATACCCATGGTTACAGCAGTTATTCTATGAAAATTCAAAATGGTCGTTTACCGCGTTTATGTCACTATTTTGCCTCTCTATTTATTACACCTCGGTAAATTTCTGGACAAAACGCGAAAAATAAGGACAACACTCATTCATGAATAAATATATGTTATCAAAATGCAATACCATTAATTATTAACAATTATATATAAATTAATTAGTGTATAATGCTGTTGTGTTTTTATTTAATTGTAATATTAATGTGTTTTCTTTATGTAATTGTAATGTTAATGTTTTTTTAGTGTATAATGCAATTGTAATATTATTGTGTTTTCTTTATGTAATTGTAATGTTAATGTTTTTTTAGTGTATAATGCTATTGTGTTATTATTTAATTGTAATATTTATTGTGTTTTCTTTATGTAATTGTATGTAATTGTAATGTTAATGTTTTTTTAGTGTATAATGCTATTGTGTTATTAATTGTAATATTATTGTGTTTTCTTTATGTAATTGTAATGTTAATGTTTTTTTAGTGTATAATATAATGCTATTGTGTTATTAATTGTAATATTATTGTGTTTTCTTTATGTAATTGTAATGTTAATGTTTTTTTAGTGTATAATGCTATTGTGTTATTAATTGTAATATTATTGTGTTTTCTTTATGTAATTGTAATGTTAATGTTTTTAGTGTATAATGCTATTGTGTTATTATTTAATTGTAATATTATTATTATGTTTTCTTTATGTAATTGTAATGTTATTGCTGTTTTTGTTGTTTATTTTTCTTTACACTATTACCAATTATTACTTTATTGTAACGGACTGTCAACAGCACGTATGGCTTACTGCCCGTGCGACCCATATTTGTAAATAATATTGTAAATATCTTACTTTTTGTCTAATAAAGTCCTACTTTTACATGTAAGAGTAATTAAATTAAGTTAGATTACTTTTTAGATATTAAATTCTACAAACATATGTTTAATTTAAATTGTGTTTAACTGCATACATAACTTCATCTTCATTATAGTTATTCTATGGAATTCAAAATGGCCGACGGTTACAACGAAGTAAATACTTCCACTTCTTTATTTAAAATTACATTAAAACACTTTTATAACAATTATATATTTTACGTGCATAAATATTATTGATGTCAATAGCAAATAACATTACATGCATTAAAATTGTCTTCAATCCCGTCCATCTAATGGCTGATTGGCTCAAATTCGAGCTTTGGCCTCTCTTAACTTCTTCCTCCAATAATTTATATTTTGCGAACCAAGTCTCCAGTTGCGACGCTTAAGTAGGTTTGCAGCATCTTCCTTAATGCAAAAAAACTTGTTTAAATCGGAATCGCATGGGACCAATTTTTTTCTCCACATTAGACAAAATTCCGCATTATAAAAACACACAAAAAATATTAACCGATTTTAGATTATAGAGTACCGTATATTATGCCTTTTTATGTACTTTGGATTAATAATTGTAGTTCTGCTGCCGTTGAAAAGTGAAGTATAGTAATGTAGCAGCGATTTCGACGGTAACGCAGAAAAAAAAAAAAAAAAAAAAAAAAAAACTTGAGCGTTACAAATGCCTCTTAGGCGCGTATTCTGAAATTAAAATATGCAGTTTCGTTGTCCCCTTACTAACTATAATTTCGTCCACATCCTTTGATTCCCCGCAAATTTTATTCCACACTTCATTGTGTCGTCTTTTAAAACTGTCCACAACCAACCTGAAGATGTCTTGAAATCGTTATTCTCTAGGGATGTACCAACAGTTAGAGCTTCACTTTGGTGCATCGGACCGGAAATTTGGAGATTTTTTTGATCGTGCACTTGTAAAACACTACTTCCTTGATTTCTTCATTTATTTTACTTATTTTTATTTGTTTATTTATGTTTTGCTTTCCTCTTCGTTTGATCACATCCTTGCATCCGTTCTATAATTATTTTTTCTTTGTGTTCTAAAATCTCATAAACTTGGGTTTCTCACATTTAAATTTAGTCATTATTTGGCGTACTGAGAGTTTGTTTTCCTTTATCTTCAGTCACTTTCACTTTTTCGTCTAATGAGAATGATACATACGATGTAGCCATCTTTATTCTGAAAATTCCGAACGCTACCTGTGAAAGATACTTACACTATCGGTCTCAGATCTTAAACTAACATTTTACAGTGCACTGGTTATTTATAAGACAGATGTCACACGCCAAATGTTTTTTAAAAGAACCTGTATTTCACATAACGGATTTGCAGTGAGGCGGAAAGAAAATTCCAGATGCAGGTAGAATATCTACTTCACTCGGCGGCAGAAATCATGTCTTATTGTTATTTCGCCTAACGGGAATTCAATGAAGTTGAAACTAATTTATTTCTCTCTCTGTCTTTCCGCCTTATAATTTTGTTTCATGAAGTGTGTAGAAATATCGTTCCGTTCCCTCGTTGGACAGATTCCATTTTATACAAAATAAACACACGTAAAATTACTATTATTTCGCCGGGACCAATAAATTTCTTCATATTGGATAGATTTCCGCATTATACACGTTCCGGATTAACCAAGTTTTACTGTATCATCCTCCCATCGATTTTTTTTTTCGTTCTTCCAACTCGTCTATTCCCCATAAAACTTGTTGTAAGCACCTTTTTTATCTCGAATTGTTGAGATCCTTTGTTCATGGCCAGCCCATACCAATTTATTTAGTATAATAAAATTGACAAGGTTCATTGTATTTGACGTATATTTCATTGTTATATCGCATTCTCAACTGACTATTAATATTTATAGGTCCAAATATAGTCCTGATACTATTTTTTTTAATTATTCAGGGCTACCTCTGATCTTTTAGTAAGGCTCTTTGTCTCACTACCTTAGGTCAAAACTGTTCTTATTAAAACTTTATATAGCCTTATTTTAGTTGTTGAGTGCATGTTATTACTCTTCATTATTTTATGAAGTTAGTAATAAGCTTTGTTGGCCAGTTTCAGTCTTCCTTGTGTTGGTTGTTATTCTGTAATACATGAGCCAAGATAGTTAAAATGTTTCGCAATTTTAAAACCTAATTATTTGTTGCGCGATAGTGCGTTTTGGGGTCAAAACCTCGTAATCTCATTTCCTCCCTTAAAGTAAGCGTGCATGAGCCTTTGGCATGGGTTCCCTGAAGTTGTCCCCGCCCGGAGAACCGTATGGGGGACTTGACCTCCGGAAAATTTTACCCCAGTTGAACCCATGTCCGCATTTCTTTACGGTTGTATTTTTACGGTGAAAGATCGTCACTCCTGCGACCAATGTACTTTTTTCGTCTCGCTTATCGCCTTCGACCAGTCCGGCATGGGTAACCCTATCGGTAGCAATGCTACCGCCGGCATAGCTCTCGGGATCATTTAAGCACGCAAGCCACTCCACCACGACAAGGTAAAGATACCATGGACGGTGTAGGGTCTACAGTCTCCAAAACAATGTAACGGTCAGTTTGTAAAACTAAGTATTGTAGCCTGTATTAGGTTTGAATTGTGCAAAAATGTTTTAAGGAAGGAATTAACTCGATGAAATACGCAATGGAAAACGAGATAAGTCTGGGCACGTACAACCTCTCTCCATATTTGTACCACGACAGTTCAAGGACCAATGTCACGACTTTCTCGATATTTCACATGAAAATGTTGTCTATTTATAGTAGCATTAGGTTTCAGAATTATACATACTGTATATAGTTCAGATACAGTAAAACTTGTCTATGAAGGACCATAACGGTTCCCCTTAAATTCATAATGTGTCCTTTTGCATACATCAGTTGGTTCAGTTAATTTAATAATTTTTAAATTGTACCAGCAATGGCGACCATTATTGAAAGTTCAACATCCTACATTTCGTGGTTACCAACCTAAATAACTATATTGTAATATTACATTTACACCCACGTGCGGGAAGTAATCCACTGTCCTCTATGTATACTACTTACAATGTATATACAGAAAATATCCAAAAGATAGTGTTAATATACATTATATGAAACAAATCACTGCGCTTTAAATGAATTGAATTTTATTTAAAACAATATAAAACAATAAATACGTACTTGCGGCCATGTTATCAATAATTGTTCTCAAGGCCTCCTGTTGTTTCAATTAATAAACATTGCCCACACTGTTAACGTTATTCAATTGTTTGTAATGAACGCAAATATTTCCAACAAAGATGTTATTATTTTACTATTATTTATTATTTTGAAAACACCTTTTCGCAAAAAATAATGTACAACGCGCGTTTGTGAAGTGTTTTAGAGAATCTCGGAAATTAAAATCCTTGCTATCGCTCGGCTTTTGAACATTTTCCTCGTTTCTGTAAAAACCACTTCCCTACCTCGCATCGTAATATTGTTGGCCAGTTTCAGTATTCTTTGTACGCCAATGTGTTAGTAGATATAATCTGTAATACATAAGCCAAGATAGTTATAATTTTTCACAATGTTAAAACCTAGACAAATTTCTTTTATACTATTAGATTGCTATTCTGTCATTGGTTTAACACATGTCTGTATTTATCTTGAATTGCTTAAGTAAATTTCTGGTATTGTACAGCCGCACCATAATCTCTATTTGTCAGACATTAAAAGTTGGCCAGACAAGAATAATTAACTATATAAAAAGTTGAGTGCAAACTTGTGTACTTTGTGAAGTAGGCCTATATTGAATAAATGTCACCGACACCTCCGGATCAATAAGCTCTTTGCTTTAATGCCTGTAGAGCTTTTATTGCAATATTCAAATAGTAGGTCTAATTAAAAACTTGCTTCACGCAGAAGGAAAATCAAGCAATGCAAAACACGTTATCCATGAAGGACATCGCATGTTAAATATTGAAAACACCCTAACAGTAATGCACAGAGAAAATAATCCAGCGAAGATAAACGTACTCGAAGAGATGGAAATCACGAAAGCGGCTCACAACAACGACATTCTGATAAACGAAAACGGACCGAATACATGTAACCCCCTCTACCAGATCTTCAGTAAAACACCAGTTTTGAATCCTGTCGATGATGGGACAAGTCCCGAAAGCGCTACAGTTGAATAACTAATTAAATAGAATTAATTTAAAAATTATCAGAATTTCAAGTTCACATTTTAAATAAAATAGTAAATTAAAAATGTATTGACAGACTTTTTTATGTATTATTCGCAGTATGGAGATCAACCAGTCAATTTAGCGGTGACAGTTGGTGAGCATACCTGGTCCTCCAACCGTTATAGTTTTCTCAACTTGAAAGCCCACTTAATGTAATTACCCAAATTCCTCACCATGCTGAACGGGCACTAGTCACTACTGGCTTTAAGTCCATGAGAAGTCAGAGGATGATTTACAAAGAGCCATTTACATGTTGAATCAATTAGGACTCTATATAATCTCAAAGTCTCAACTTCAAAAGCTAATGTAATTACCCAAATTCCTCACCATGCTGAACGGGCACTAGTCACTACTGGCTTTAATTCCATCAGAAGTCAGAGGATGATTTACAAAGAGCCATTTACATGTTGAATCAATTAGGACTCTATTATAATCTCAAAGTCTCAACTTCAAAAACTAAAATTATGGCTTTTCAGGGCAAAGTGCCAGTCAGAGCAAAAATAGTAATCAATAATGAAATAATAGAACAGATAGCACACTTTAACTATCTTCGTTCAGATATAACATATAGCTTTGATTGGGATATACATAATAAATTAAACCGATATCAAATGATGTGTGGCACCATAAGAAGAACCCTCCGAAAGACTCGAAGAGATACTCAGCTCAGGTTTTATAAAATTATGACTGTTCCTCTTCTTTTATATGGATCTGAATCTTGGGTACTTACAAAAAAAGATATCTCACACATTCAAGCCACTGAAATGAAATTTTTAAGATCCGTAAAAGGGTGTACACGCATGGATAGATTACACAATGAATCAATAACAAATGAACTGGAGATATTTTCAATACTCGATAAACTAGACGAGCACAAATACCAATGGAAAGAACATTTAGACAGAATGGACAATACAAGATTACCCAAAAAGATCAACGCCTACAAACCACATGGAAAAAGATATTTGGGACGGGCAAGAAAACGATGGACTTGAGACCGGAACAGGTCGCACTGACCTAATCCTGGAAAGGAAGAAGAAGAAATTTCTTTTTCTCCCATTGGACGTCAAACGAGCCCGTATCTCTGCACCAACTCAAGCTTCCTTAAACGCTCAGCTGCGTCGGGAAACATTTGCTTTATACCAATTACTGTTAATTAAGCTGTTTAATGCTAATTTAATAATAAAACATAAATATTGCATTAACATACACAAGCAATGAAACCACAAAATTGGTTAGAACTTTGACAAAATAAATAAAAAACATAAACATAGCCTTTAGAACCGATAAAAATTAAACACCATGATACATAATGGCATAGAAGAACATCCATCCATCCATTCGTCCATAGCAATTCTGCCCGAAGACAGGTCCTTCACTGGAATCATTTTCATGCTAGCTTGCAGCTTTACTAGGGAATTGTAGGTGTGGTAGTTTCCCGTTGCTTTCCACACCGGTGAAGGATGATCATGATGGCCATATGATTTCGGGGACCGTTTGGGCCTTAAAGTTTTCCTGACATTTGTCTTATAGGCGAGGAAAAACCCTGATAAAAACCTCACCCAGAAAAACTGCCCCGATCGGGGATCGAACCCGGGCCCGCTGCGTGACAAGGCAGCACGCTACCTCGAGACCACAGCGGTGGACTAGAACATAATAAATATAATAACAAGGGAGTTTACAAACTGACACGTAAAGATTGCAATACATTTTATATAGGCAGGACAAGTAGAAACGTTACTACAAGATACAAGGAACGCCTGAGAGATTTTATGTACGCGAGTAGAAAGTCAAGTAATATATAATATAAAACGTAATTGCATGAGGTATTTGAATGACTATTTAATTCATGCCCCAAATGTGAGTGAATGACCAATCACGTTTCAAAGATTTCTGTTTTACAACCAATCACAGTCGTGTTTCACCAAATACTTATCAATGTTATATTTACCACATTAAAGAAAGCTCCTCCTTTTTAATATTCTGAACAGGTCTGACCATTATTTTGCAGTGACTGACCCTGTAAGAAATACGGCTACCAGATTGTATATACAGTACATGAATGTCAACACATAGCGCTTGCAGGAGTTAATATAAAAATATTTGTAGCAATTGATTATACCACCAAAAAAAGAAACCACTGTTTGCACTTTATTAAATGCATTTTTTCCCAGGTAATAATCCAGAAAAAATAGAATTGTCATATTTACATCATACGACATCAGAAATGAATTAATATACAGTTTGATGTGTTTCATTTTTTTCTCCACTAGAGAGCATTCTTAGAACATTGCGTTCCTTTGGCAATAAATAGTACGATCTGGTTGCAGTGATAAACAAAAGAAGCAGATGAAGCGTACCTATCGTTTCTCATTTGTTTTCAAACATCGCCGTTTACATTAAATGTATAAATATTTTAAAATACTATAGTTAAATAATGATTTGTGAGTAAACAGCTTAATTTTATTCGTTAAATAGTCCTAACAAATGCCACTCTTGATTTCCAAATTCTCGAGATACATTCACTCCTCACTTCGTGAGTCGTGAATTTATCGATAATTTGGAAATCACTCGTGGCATTACTTATGATAAATGCATGTTTATTAAGTCCGCTGTGGAATGACGTCATAAGAAAACAGTTGCATTTGGAACTTTTCCACATCTGTTATCACTTCATTCAGTTTTTTATTAATATAATCAGGTCAATGTCAAATAACTGCGACATTCGCGACATAACGTACACTCTCATGCAAGTTAAACAAACTAATGCCACGAGTGATTTCCAAATTATCGACAAATTCACGATGAGGAGTGAATTTATCTAGAGAATTTGGAAATCAAGAGTGGCATTTGTTAGGACTATTTCACGAATAAAATTTAAAGCTATTTACTCACAAATCATTGTTTAACTATAGTTATTTTAAAATATTTATATATTTAATGTAAACGGCGATGTTTGAAAACAAATCAGAAATGTGAGGTTATGTTCATTCACTGCTGCTTGATCATATTATTTATTGCCAAATAAGATCGCAATATTGTAAGAGTGCACCCAAGTGGAGAAATAATGAAACACATCAAACTATATATCATAATCAACGTTATGGGTTATTCATTTATTTTTTTAGTAAACAACTCAGTAAAATCAAGGAATCTTTTCATTATTTGCTATATTCAATGTATTTGTTGGAGAAAAATAATGCTTTGTCCTGTTCAGAACATTAAAAAGGAGGAGCTTTCTTTATCACAAAAGCAGGAGCTGATAAAGAGAAATCGATAAAGAGCGAGGTGAAACACGACTGTCATTGGTTGTAAAACAAAATTCATTGAAACGTGATTGGTCATTGACTAGCATTTGTGGCATGAGTTAAATAGTAAGGACAATACTAGAGTGGACATCGGTCCCCTAGGATTCAAGTGGAATTTTTTTGAACTCCAAGATGTTTACGCAAAATTTCTAAATTCGCTTTCTTTGTTTCACAACAATTCACTGACTTTATACTATTTTCTGTTAATAAAGGCCCTCTTCAGAATTTATCTCACAGATTTATTTTTTATGCTCGCTGACGGCTTCACTTAGAACATCATCTTACGTTCGCTTTTGAATTCACTTCACTAGCCCACTTTTCGGACACAAACACAACTCGCTGGTTCAACCCTCGCATCGTCTTACATACACGATGGTCAAAATCAACTGAAATCACAGTCTACACTTCTCGGGTAGAAGACTCGAGAACCGACCTTTCCAGAAAGGAGGCAAAGAAGCATGTGGGAATTTTTGCACAGGCCACTGATTCGTGAGTCGTCCGCTCAAGAATCCTTCTCTACCATACATTAATGCATAACCATAAGTAACTACCTATTTGCATATTGCTGTAGAATTTGACATACATTAAAATATTTCCACTGATTAACAGTTATATTGGTTTATTTTAAATGTTAATTGATTAAACTAATGTATCTTTCTGGAGAGACTGCCAATTTTAAGAGTTAATTAAATTGTGTGGTATACATTGTAACGAACCATAGATGGTTGTCGCTAGAGTCAATTTTTAATTTCGGGTTTCAGCTAAAACCCCACTTCTTATAACTTCGGTCAACATGATTTTTGTCTCATGAGTACCAATAGTTGTACTTAATGCAGTTTTTTTTATCGTGTTTTCAAATATGTATTCGGAATTTCTCCATCACCCACAGTTATTTTATTTCAATTTCAATTAATGAATTTAATTATTTTTTTATTAAACCTAGATTTCTTCCCGGAAAATCTTGACGCAGTGAGCGATGAGCACGGGGAACACTTTCATCAGGAGATTTCAGCCATGGAAAAGAGATATCGAGGCAAATAGAATCCTAATATGCTGGCCGATTATTGTTGGACCATCAAGAGGGATGCTCCACAGGCGAAATATAGCAGAAAATAGTCATTTCTTACTTCCTAGGTGAGTCCGAATGTTCGAATATTGTGTAGTTACGAATATAGAAAATATTGAAGTGTTTGAAATTATTATAAATGCCTGTCTCTCGGAAACCTTGCGTGTGGGAGAAAAACCGATATCATATTTGAATTCAGGAGAAAAAATACTATCAGAATCACATATTTTTCTTTCTGAGACAAAAATAAAAGTTTCTTTTTTGTTGCTCAGTGTAATTAAACTGTTAAAGGTACCAGGTAATTAATTAGAATGAGAGATATAATTTTCTGATTACGAGAAATTCTTGCTTCTCTTCTCATTACACCCCACTTAAAGCCTGTATGAATTACTTTTTCTCACGTGTTATGAATTACCTAATGCCTTAAACAGACATTGCATCTTGTAAGCGTATACATACCCAATGACGTATGCCATTACAACTGCTCGTGAAGGTATTATAGTAAAATAGTAAGACAATGTTGACACTTACCTGAAACAAAAGAAATACAGCGTCACAATCATATTCATTATCATTATATGAGCTAAGACATAAATTAACGAGTGAAAGTACATAAATGTGCAGGTTTTTTATAAGTATGATTTGATGTGAAATAAATACAGATAAATACAGTATGTTAGACTATGTCCGCCATGTTAATTCAGGTGGTAGCATGCCTGGTTGAGAGAACCTTATGGTATTTACTTCATCAGGTAAAATGAATTGAATAGCTCATTAGTGAAAGTTTATAACTTTGTATAAATAAAAAAAAAATCCGTTCATAATCATTAGAAATAGACACTAATAACAGGATATATTTCTATTAATTAAATAAAAATAAAACGTAGTTTTATTTGATTTTTTTCAATATTTATTATTGATAATAATTCAGTTGCAAGCTGTTTCGGCGTACACTGTACCTTCCTTCAGACATGTTAACAAATTATGAATTGTGTTCCAACTGAATTAACGCAACAATACGACAAAGCTTTATTTAAATTTTTTAAATTTTAACAAAGGGGATTCAGTCACATCAAGTTGAGAATTTAAAACAGTTTTTTTACTACTTTTAATGTATTAATTTCTACAAATTTCTAATTTCTAACACGCCTCCAAAAGACCTAAACTTCTTACCCTTATCACAAAACATGCACAATTTACAAAATTTGGATCGAAACAATGAATTAAATTGGAATAGGGTGGTTAGCCATCTTTTGAATTTTCTAAATTTCGGTTATATGCTCTCATGTGTTCCTTTATCCGAGAGATAAAAGTCTACCAGTTTTGTCCCTATATAGCCATTGTCACATGTGGCCACACTTCAATTTATATACACCTGATAATTTTTCTTTTTTTGTTTTTTGGTTTTATTGTTTTTTATTATATTTTGTATAGTTTTATTATTAGTTTTGTAAATGATGCCACATTAATGTTCAACTTTTTAAATGTGTTTAGATTATTTTATTTGAAAGTGGGCCTATGTATGACATTTACGACATATTTCTTCTTTATGTTTTTTCTTTGGTAAAGGAAAAACCGTTTTAATTGCTTTTTTGTAATGAGCCTTCTTAATTAAACATTTCTATAATTTCAGGGGTCGTAGCCATTATTAACACAGCCAATTGTTTAATAATATTTCAATTCATTATCATATTCCCAGGGTGAAGCAGGGATATTTAAAATTCTATGAATGTAACTAGTTAACGGCTGTGCCATTTTATGAGTAATGGGGGCCTAAGAGAAGAACTAGGGATAGTGGTATAAGCATGAGATGGTTTTGGAAAGATACCAAACTCAAACTTATTAGCAATGTGTTTTATTGAATAAATAAATCCAAGAAAATTTATACTATTATTTGTTTCTAATTCCATTGTCAAATTAATACTTCTTTGAATGTTATTAATAACATTTAAAAAGGAATTCAAATATTTCGTTCTAGGTATTTGTTGCCTGTTGGTAAGACAATTATTACGATTCGCGTATTATTGCTAACGCGGGACAAATAACAAAGTGATATCCTGAAATCAAATCTAAAGAAGTCCGTTTTCTTGGATAAACACTGACTACGTCTTCAATGGGATCAAATGACTAGCTCAGAGGTTAAAGTTTGTATTTTTTCTTTCATTCGTTAATAAAATTAAGTTCAGATCAGAGACATCATGATATTAACGACATATTTACTTATCACATATGGTAATATCAGCCAATCAACATTTCCTGTCCGAGATCAAGAAGTTCATATAAACAATTACAGATTTTTTTTTTCCTCCAAACAAATTTCCATGGTGGTACATGTCCCCTTTTAGAAATATGCGATTCGATTATTATTATTATTGTTATTATTATTATTGTTAATAAATTCTATCTTCAAGCCACAGTCCAAAAACATTCAAGACTAAAAGTATATAAAACACTGGCTCTTCCAACTCTTTTGTATGGTAGCGAATTATGGACATTGAAACAGAAGGATATACAGAGACTTAGATCCGCTGAAATGAGATACCTTCGGAGGACTGCAGGATACACACTACTAGATCACAAAAAAAAAATGAAGACATCTTAGAAGAATTACATATGGAACCTTTAGAAAACAAAATGTCTGATTGTAAGTCAAGATGGATGTAACATGTTCATCGAATGGAAGATCGCAGAATACCCAAACAAATGTTAAGATATCAACCTGCAGGAAGAAGAAGACCAGGACATCCACTCAAAATACTTCAAGATGGTGTTTCTCTTGAGGCCGAAACAGGTCAACAAATTGCCTAAATTCGTGAATGTACTATGATGATGATGATAATTATTATTATTAATTTATTTTTATTATTATTCCTATTATTATTATTATTATTATTATTATTATTATTATTAAAAATGTGGATATTATTATAAAAAGTGAATAAAGAAGATAAACAAGAAAATTATATTAAGAACAGAATACATAAAGGTAGAGAAATAACTGCAATGATGAATGGAGTCTTATGGAACAGACATATAACCAGAAAAAATAAATTACAAATATATAATTCGACAGTGAGAAGTACTGTCACATATGGAGCTGAAGTTTGGAAATTCAACAAAAAACTTGGAACAAAAAACTTATGTCGATGAAACGGATTTCTTGAGGAGAGCAACAAAATGTTCAATATTAGAAGAAATACCGTCACACGAGAAAAAATGAACATTAGATATCCAATAGTACATTATATAAGACACAAGCAATTAAATTGGTATGGGCATGTACGACGAATGTAAGAAGAAATGTTACCCAGAAGAACATAGGAATGGTGTCCACCTGGAAGAAGAAGGAAAGGAAGACCTCGAAACTCGTGGATGCAAGATATAAGAACTGGAATGAGAACAACAGGACATGGAATGGATGGATAGAGACGAGTGGAGAAGGAAAATAAAACTTTAGGCACAGAAATATATGTAAACTTGAAGTCCCGGCCACGCGTTGCTGTGGCTAAGGTATACTTAAAACTAATACTTACACACGAAATTAATGATATTAAAAATAAAATAAACACTAAACACACATAAATTATTAAATAATCAATATTTGTAATTCAATTGAAGTTCGCTGTTGCAACAATAAGCACAGCCATCTGGATCTCTCTTTGTTAAATAATAAACCAATTACCTTATCAAATTACCTTACACCGCCATCTGTTAGAATCGTATGGAACTCACAGATAATTATAATTCTTTGTTAAATAATAAACAAATAATGTGCAATAAAAAATAATGCGACTATAAATTTAGTTATAAACTACCCTAAGTCTCAAGTTGGATCAAACTGCACACAGTGTACAAAATGTTATTAAAATCGGTTCAGTAGTTTAGGATTCCATCGCGGACAAACAACGTGACACGAAATTTTTATATATTATGATATTGAAAATCTGTAAATAAATAAATTGTTATTGGACTAACACATTATAAATTGGACAAAAACTCGACTTTCACTTGAGAAAAAGAGAGCCCAGACAGAAAACTGCTTTCTTCCTAGAGCAATGGCCTCTGGATAATAATTGCAGAGTTGATGGTCACAAGGTCAGTAGCCAACTGGTCTCATTTGAAAACGACAGCTTTTTCCGGAGGAAGTCTCGGTCATAACAATAACGGAATCTTTATTTTTTTAAGCTGAACAACTTCTCTTGTTCTTCGAGATCTCAATCAAGATAAAGCAGTCATTCTTCATGCAAATGGCACGCATGTTCACACATCACGCACGCACCACTCACATACATATATACATACATAAAATAATTTAATGTCGAATACGGAAGAACAAATCTGCTTTAATTTCTTAGCTGAATTTATGCAAAAAAAATATTTACATAAGTATATATTATCATATTATTGAATAACAAACTATTGTTTTCTTTCTTTAAAATGCATATTTGTTATAGAAGCCGCCGCGAGATAGCAGTAAGGATGGTGGTAGCGTTAGGTCTTTGTAAAAAGGGGATGGAATCGACCTTGGGTTTTTCATGAATTATTTTGTGCTGTACTTGAAATTTTCATAAGTGTCCAAAATTGTAACTAAATTGTTGGCCTAGGTAATACACATTGTATCAGAGGTGGATATGTATATATCCACCGCTCTGGTCTCGACGTAGCGTGCTGCCTTGTCAAGCAGCGGACCCGGGTTCGATACCCGGTCGGGGCAGTTTTCTGGGTGAGGTTTTTAATCGGGGTTTATCCTCACCTGTAAGACAAATGTCAGGAAAACTTTAAGGCCCAAACGGTCCCCGAAATCATATGGTTATCATCCTTCTCATTATCATAAGTAATGCCACGAGTGATTTCCAAATTTATCTTGGGAATTTGGAAATCAAGAGTGGCATTTGTTAGGACTATTTAACGAATAAAATTAAGATGTTTACTCACAAATCATTATTTAACTATAGTTATTTTAAAATGTTTATATACTTAATGTAAACGGCGATGTTTGAAAACAAATGAGGAACGTTATGTTTCATTTGTTCATCACTGCAACCAGATCATATTTATTGCCAAATACAATCGTAATAGTGTAAGAATGCACCCTAGTGGAGAAAAAATGAAACACAACATTACATGTTATTAATTAATTCCTGATGCTCTATGATGTAAATATGTGGAAAGCAACGGGAAGCTACCACACCTATAATTCCCCGGTAAAGCTGCAAAGCATAGTATGAAAATGCTATTATTGCAGTGAAAGACCTGCCCTCGGGCAGAATTACTATGGATGGATGGATGATGTAAATGTATCAATTATATTTTTGTGCAATGTTAATTCCTGAGAAATAATGCGTTTAAGAAAGTGCAAACAGTGGTTTATTTTTTATGCTATAGTCAATTGCTACGAATGTTTTACTATTATATCTCGCAAGCAGAATTTGGTTACATTTGTGCACTATATATACAATCTGGTAGCCACTTGATAAAATGAAAGTGATAAAATCGAGATGAAAAAAGACTGTGATAGGTTGTAAATCAAAATTCATTGAAATGTGATTGGTCATTGACTGCCATTTGGGGCACGAGTTAAATAGTCCACCTAAAATTATTATGGTTGAAGATAATACATTGGTATGAACGAGACTTGAAGAATGTTTATGAACGAACTTACATTTGTGTTAAGTTGCGATGAGGAACTATAACAACTGAACTAAGAATCACGTGGAGTTCAATGATCTATTTACCTGTCTAATAGAAATGTTGCAATTATTTTAGTAATTGCGTTAGTTGTACTATTACGGTATTACGTTTCTTATGTAGTGTTCGTGTTGTAATGACTGCTATTATAATCCATTACACGAGGATGAAATGTATGTTACATCAATAAGTGCAACAAATGGAATTCGATCCACTCAATTCATATTCCGCACTTAACTTGTTTACGATGTCTGTTAATTGATACAATCAAAACTCTTTACAATACTTCTCATCAGCATCAACAACAAGGATTAAGCCCAATGGCCTGTTCTGATCTCATTATAGGTCGAATTGGTCCTTCCATCTCTTCAATGGTCTTCCCAACATTCTTCTCCCTTTTGGTTTATAATTATACATTCTTCTTGGTATGCGCTGTTCATTCATTCGTAATACGTGCTGAAGATAAGCATTTTGATAATATTTTATTCTTTCACAGAGATTAAATATATTAAGTTCTGTTCTTATATCTTCGTTTTTCTTTTTATCGGTCCTTTGGTATCCTGCTATTGCTCTCAACATCTTCATTTCGTTTACAATAATTCTCAAAACTCAAAAGATTCAATTTTTCCATTATGTATCAAGATCTTCTTGTAAGCTCATGTTTCCCTTAAGAGAGATTTAGGCGCTCTCCTCCTACAGGGAAGAATTTGAACCATACTAATTTAGTTACACTTGTTTTCATATATATGTCATTTGAGTGGTCCGTGGTCAGCTTTCCTCCTCATACTGACATCTAGGAAACTAAGGTAACAAATGACTGGAAAATTAGGTAAATTTTGCTTAGAGGACTTTTCATTCAGGCTTAAGGATCTTTTACGAGCCTGAAAATGTTCACACTCGGGACCCACGGCTTAAAGTCCCTCCCGGAGGACTTTGCTCCTTGGATTTTTCCATCCTGAAAAGAATCCATCGACCCCGACCGGGTTTGAACCCGCGACCCTCGGGATCAGAGGTAAGGAGCATAACCACTAATCCATCGCGGTCAACATGCATCAAGATACATATACATAGTGTTCTGTCCAAGAGCAGGTCTTTCACTGCAAACTCAGCATTCTCCACCCTATCCTTAACGCATGTGATTCCAGTTTATGACAATCAATTAAACTAAAAATAAAAAAAATTAAATAATAGTTTTAAAAAACTAAAACAACACCCTTTATTAGAAAACCGAACTAAAAAATGAAAAATAATTTTAATTTCCAACACGATATGAACAGACAGGTGAATGGAGAAGACTACATAACAATGAACTACATGGTCTTTATAGGAAGCCAGATATAATAAGAACAGTTAAGTCTCGTAGACTACGATGGGCAGGACATGTTGCACGTATGGGGAATGAAAGACGTGCATGGAAGCTTCTTGTAGGAAAGCCAGAGGGAAAAACGCCCAGTTGGTAGACCAAGAATGAGGTGGGAGAACAACATTAACTATGATTTGAGGGAAGTAGATTATACAGGGAATCATTGGAAAACATTAGCTCAGGAGAGCTTATGTCCGCGCGGCCATGAACCTACGGGTTCGATAGTGCCAGTGAATAAGTAAGTAAGTAATCCTTGCAATGTTTGTAGTTGAATTAGGGAACATTTTAACAACTATGTTAAGTATAAAATATTTCTCGAAGTTACGCCACAGTGCTTTCAAAGTTTGCACTTAAATTCTGGGATATTTCGTACACTTGTTGATCAGAAAATATTCCTCGACAAACCTTGCAATGTTTGCAGTTAAATTTAAAGATATTTCATTCACTCTATTAATTAAGATAGTGGTATTCTAGAAAATTCCACATCTGGAGTAATTATTAAGACAGTTTCTTAAGTTTGAAGTTAAATTCCATTGTTACAAATGGGTAGAATAACTAAATGAAAAATTGAGGGGTGTAGGATGGCAGAGATTAGAAAGAGGAGGCGCCATATGTCACATAATTAAGAGCATTCGCCCATGTTAAAAAGTCCGGTCACGTGCCTCTTCATTTGACGGAGTGAAGATGCCGTCTGCATGACCTCTTTGTCTTGACATCAAGTCCACCCGCCCATGTCACTCACATACATCATCATACTTTACAATTGCTTCCCTTTTCCTTTCACATAAAACAGTATTACATGTCGTCAAACGTTGACCCCTTCCAGCACGTTGGCGTACAATTATAAATTCCAGTCGTTTCTGATACTAAATCGAAAAGCTACACTTTTCTTTCAAAATAGCTTCTGTCTCATTCTCTGACGACACCAAATCCTGGGGTTAACTAACTTCTTCTTCTTCTTCTTCTTCTTCACGGTTTAGGCTTATTTACTATAGTGTAAAAGTTGTAAGTTGGCAGGATTTCTCTGCTATCCTTGTCTAGAGAATTGTTCTTCCACCCTTCGCTAGACATCTGAGTGACATGTGTACTATAATGGGCTACCCTTGTAAAATTACTTAGGAATACTTACGACCACTTTCGCCCAGTCACTTTTGTTCACGTAATTTTTGTCAGTGGCGACTGTTTCAGAGTTCGTTTGTAGTTTGTGAGATATTATATTAGTGTAAAATTAGTCTTTAGAAGAAGGGAATGCCACCACTGCAGGGAGTGTCTGCCCTACCGCTGTCACCGTGAAGAGATATATGTATGAGTGAGAAAGAAGATGGTGAGTACTCTCTTTCTCTTTCTAAAATATTCTAGACACTTTAGCCCTCACGGACTATAGCCTGTTCCGACTCCAAATTGCTGCTCTTTCCATCTTTTCCTTGGTCTTCCCAAACTTCTTCTTCCTCATGGTGAATAGTTGTATGCTGCTTTTGGTATTCTATTCTCAGTCATCCTTGTCAACTGTTCTTTCCAGTTTGTTCTGTATTTCTCTATTGTTGTGTTTAATTCCTATACTTTTAGTTGATGTCATATTTCTGTGTTGTGTTGTTTTGACTGTTCTTTGATATCCTGCTATTGGTCTGAGGAATTTCATTTCAGCAGCTTGTATTCTGGCAGATTGTTGTGTTGTCACTGTCCATGTTTCGGATCCATAAGTAATAATAGGCACTGCCACTGTCTTGTATAATTCCATTATAGAGTTTTTCCTGGCTTTATTTTTCGAAGTTCTTTTTAGTGTTCCTGTTATATAATTAAACTTACTGGCATTATCGAACCCGTAGGTTCACGGCCGCGCGGACATAAGCTCTGCATGTATCCCTATCCTGACCTAATGTTTTCCAATCATTCCTTATATAATCTACTTCCCTCAAATCATGGATAACGTTATTCTCCCGCCTCATTCTTGGTCTACCAACTGGGCGTTTTTCCTCTAGTTTTCCTATAAGAAGCTTCCATGCAAGCCTTTAATTCCCAAATCGTGCTACATGTCCTGCCCATCGCAGTCTATGAGATTCAACTGTTCTTATTATATCTGGCTTAGGGTCCCGGAAAATCATCCGGCCATCATCATCATCATCATCCTTCACCGGTGTGGAAAGCAACGGGGAGCAAGACACACATATAATTCCTCAGTAAAGCTGCAAAGTATAGCATGAAAATGCTTCCCTTTTCTTTGCTTTAACTGTTAATCGATTGTCATTGGAAATTACTGGTTATACTAAGTAGCAAAACTTTTCTTCTTGTTCTGTTTTAAGATAACCAATACTTAATCCGACAAACAAAAATTACACGAGTAAAAAAACAAGCAGATTTTTAATTTTTATTCTAATTTTTTTCATTAGCAACGAAATGTTTTTGTGTGTATAGCAGTTTTTTTTTTTACCTACTTCAGGTAATGATTCGTTCAATTTTTTTAAAAAAATCTTTGTAATGTATCAAATACCATCTTATCATGGTGCAAAAAATATCCTACATATCTATAATAAACCAACAATGCATTACTCTGGAATAAGTCACTGAAGACCATGGGTTTCTTATATCAAAACACTCAGCCAATATCCCTAAAACAACCTATGAAGTTTATGGGCAGAGCCTTAATATAAGATTTTATCAGGGATTCATAAAATTTTATCAATTATACAGAGTTCCCATAAATGCTCTTTCGGGTTTCGAACACGTGTAACATGCGTTTAAATTAACTTACAAACATGAAACTAGTAGCTAATGGAAAGAGAAACTCAAAAAGTTTTGGTTGTAGTATCACATTTGGCAACAATGACATACAATTACATACAACATTGCATATTGTAGAAAGTGAAAAAATGGCTGGTATAGAGGTTAGGCGAGCGTTCTGTGTTCTTGAATATCACGTTCATCAATCTGTAATTGTTGCTCAACGACATTTTCGAACAAGATTTGGTGAAGATCCACCCAGTGGTCCTTCAATTCCTAAGTGGTGCTCTGATTTTACGACAAGGGAGAGATGCACACTCTAGTCGTAAAATCAGAGCACCACTTAGGAATTGAAGGACCACTGGGTGGATCTTCACCAAATCTTCTTCGAAAATGTTGTTGAGCAACAATTACATATTGATGAACATGATAATCGAGAACACAGAACGCTCGCCTAACCTCTATACCAGCCATTTTCTCACTTTCAACAATACGCAATGTTGTATGTAATTGCACGTCATTGTTGCCAACTGTTACACTATAACCCAAACTTTTTCAGTTTCTCTTTCCATTAGCTACTAGTTTTATGTTTGTAAGTTTATTTAGTCCCGCGCCGTAGCCGAGCGGTTAAGGTAGGAAGCCTTGGCGCAGAGCTACGGGACTTGCGCTGGTTCGAGTCTCCATGGGGGAAGAAATTTTCTCATGGTATTTCGGCCAGTATGGGACCGGTGCCCACCCAGCATCGTCAGGCAATTGGGTAGCTACAATAAGTAGCGGCTCCAGGTTGAGGAACCAGCTATAACGGCTGGGGGACTCCACATGCTAACCACATGTCACCCCTACACTGGCTGTTGATCATCTACCTCTGTGATTGACACATGTGGATGTGAAGGGCCAGCAGCCGACTGGTAAAAGGGCAACCGCTGAAAAGTGGAAAGACCCTCAATCGGAATCGGAAGTTTATTTAAATGCAAGTTACACATGTTCGAAACCGAAAGAGCATTTTTGGGAACTCTGTATAATTAATGAAATTTGATGGGCCCCTGAGAGCATCTCTACAGATGCACACTCTACAGATGCACACTCTACAGATGCACACTCTACAGAGGAAATCTTCTGGACTACAGGCTTGATGTACGTCGTGTTACCAACGGAGCTCACATAGAACATCTGTAAGGTACTGTAAGCAAACATTTTTGAGTTTCTCTTTCCATTAGTAATAGTTTCATGTTTGTAAGTTTATTTAAACACAAATTTAATGCGAAAGAGCATTTGTGGGAATTCTACTTTATGTGGGTACTGCACCGTGGTTCAATATGCTGGCTTTTCTTTAAGCTCATCCTCGCTCCTTCTGAGCTGAAGAGGCCAAAAACATTGGCATTCCTCAAGGCATCAACACGGAGTAATACCCAATAGCTTAAAATCATATTTATCGTTAGAGTTCTGTCCTCTCCTATATTGTAAAAACATAGCAATGAAAATGGAGAAGAAATAAATGAGCTAAGGGGGTACGCCGTAACGTAATGGTTAAGGCACTGTGCTACAAGCCGGATGGTTGAGGGTTCGAGTCCCGGGGAGTCAGGTTTTTTAAACTGAACCAAACCCTCTGGCGACACAATTGCCCTGGGGTCGACTCAGCCTCTAATGGATATGAGCACCGGACGCTTGTTCTGGGGCTGACATCAAGTGCCGATTGTCCAGAAAAAGTGGGAGCCTTAACGTCCCACTACCCCAAGGGCCTCCTGAGGCCTGAGACCTTTAAAAACCCTTTAACTCGTTAAATTTAACATTCTTCTGTTTGTGTTTTGAATAAAAACAATCATAACATCGGAACAAAGCCCCAATCATTTACAAAATGTACTTTTATATCTCCCATTACATTCCTACCAATCGCAAGAGAAATTTATCGATGGAGCTAAATTTTCAACGAATGAAGTTTCAATATTCAGCACGGAGACTGGAGTTAGATAAATATCCAATAATTTCTCCGCTATTGGTACATTCTTGCTGTATAATGGACGCTTTTAAATATCGACTCAAAAAAGTATGAGACGAGAACATATATACAAAAAACAAAAAAGTTAGAAAATAACCGCAAAGTAATTGCTTCTCGCGGTTGTTTTGCTACAAAATGATTTCTCAACTTCGTGTTCATTGTTATCTGTTTTTAATGGAGAGAGAAATAACAAGTTAGAAGAATTATTAAATAAACAGCAGAACGACGAAATAAAAGGTGGACTGAAAATCTATATAGAGTAATTCCATATGTGACTGACTGACATTTACAATACACTTTTGCAGCAAAATGGTTGCATAAATATTACAATTGATTGAAATTAGGGGTGTTATCCACGTGATATGATAGAGTAATAGTGTGTGGTTAAGACTGTACTTAAATATACAACGTTTGAAGAAAGACAGTGCTATTTATTATCTATCAAAGTATGTGTGACTGACTGACATAAATGTCAACTCATCATGCAGCTTAACATGTTCATCTGCATCATGCTCTGAAGTGTGATTCCTAATTCAATTTTCCAAAATACCGTTTGGAGGACACATTTCAAGTTACATTCTCAATAAAAAACGAAACAAAAATCGCAATTAAGACCAAAGTTATAACCTAATATATGATGAGTGACTGACTGACTACATTCTGTGACTGACTGACATATCTGAATTTTATTTAGACTTTAATATTCTGGAGCTGCAAATATTATACAAATATTAAAAATAATATGAAATTATATTAGATAACTCCACCGCTGTGGTGTCGAGGTAGCGTGCTGCCTTGTCACGCAGCGGGCCTGGGTTCGATCCCCGGTCGGGACAGTTTTTCTGGGTGAGGTTTTTATCGGGGTTTTTCCTCACCTGTAAGATAAATGCCAAGAAAACTTTAAGGCCCAAACGGTCCCCGAAACCATATGCCCATCATCATCCTTATCATCATCATCATCATCATCCTCCTTCACCGGTGTGGAAAGCAACGGGAAGCTACCACATCTACAGTTCCCTAGTAAAGTTGATTATATAATCAATGTTTCCCCCCTCTTTATTCACAATTTAAACTTCTGTTACAATAAAGCCATTCACGCAGGGACTGTGAAAACTAAGCGAAATCCACAGCAAGTCGAATGTATGTCCGATTTTGCTGATTTGAGCAGTAAATTCTTTGGTAATTAAGCCCTGCGTATTCAGTTATGATTAAGATATTTGTAGTAGATTATTGCTTGACTGATCAGTATCATATTATAATGACGTTGTGAAAAGAAAAATTAATGTGTGAACCAGGAATCGAACCGTGGACCTCTAGTTCCAGGCGTGGAATGGTGTAGTGGGCTGCACACTAGTCTGGAGAACTAGAGGTCCACGGCTCGATTCCTGGTTCACACATTAATTTTTCTTTTCACAATATCATTATAATATTATAATATAATCCATTATTGGAACTGTGTTAAAATAACAGTATTGGAAAATGTTAAACAACATCGTTTACTGCTTATAAAAGTAGTGGTGTAAAATTCTCAAATATAGATACTTCTAAACGAAGCCGACCGTTGGCGATGGTAGTGACACCTACCTGACAGCGGACGAAACGACAATTATAGATTTGTATATGTGGAAAGAATTGTTAGTGTTTGTGCCAGATGTGGAATGGTGTAGTGGGCTACACACTAGTCTGGAGAACAAGAGGTCCACGGTTCGATTCCTGGTTCACACTATCATTATAATATTATAATATGATCCATTATTGGAACTGTTTTAAAGTAACAGTATTGGAAAATGTTAAATGAACAGTACCAGTTAAAATGCTGAAGATGAAACATTGTTTTTGAAAGGCCTCCATATTGGAACTACTTGATGAAGTTTAATAATTTAGTTGAGAACGACTGACTGACCAGGTACCAATTTTGTATTTAATATCGTATTCAGTTATTTTGTGAGAAACGAACATGGAGGCTGCAACAGAGATTTTTAAATTACGGATTTTAGATAAACTCCGATACCTAAAGATCGGATTTATGGTCACACGTAGAAATACATTATATAATGGAAATAGACAACTAATGACAAATGAGGGAAATTTTGAGGAAGTGGCTGAATTCAAATACCTAGGAACAATAATCACAAATAGGAATGAGATGCACAAAGAAATTAAACATAGGCTCAATTCTGGAAATGCGTGCTATTATGCATTGCAGGGACTCTTGATGTCCCAACTCCTTTCAAAAAACGTTAAACTGAAAATATATAAAATTATTATTCTACCAGTTATATTATATGGATGCGAAACATGGACTCTTACTTTAAGGGAGGAAAGGAGATTAAGAGTATTTGAGAATAAAGTACTTAGGATATTTTTTGGACCAAAGAGAGATGAACAGACAGGTGAATGGAGAAGATTCATAACAATGAACTACATGGTCTTTACAGGAAGCCAGATATAATGAGAACAGTTAAGTCTCGTAGACTGCGATGGGCAGGACATGTTGCACGTATGGGGAATGAAAGACTTGCATGGAAGCTTCTTGTAGGAAAGCCAGAGGGAAAACGCCCAGTTGGTAGACCAAGAATGAGGTGGGAGAATAACATTAACTATGATTTGAGGAAAGTAGATTATACAGGGAATGATTGGAAAGCATTATCTCAGGATACGGATGTTTGGAGAGATTATGTCCGCGAGGCCAGGAACCTACGGGTTCGATAGTGCCAGTGAGTAAGTAAGCAAGTAAGTACTATTATTAAATTGGCAAAGTGCTCAAATGAGGCAAGTTGCGAAATAAGTATTTGAAAATACGACATGTGTGATGTAAGGACTGCAACAGACATTTTTTTACAAAATTGCTTTGGGAACTCCCTTCGGTATGTTAGAGACAGAAAACCGTTAGCTACAGGGAGTGACGGTTATCATCAAACAAAAGATTCTTCCCTGCTCATCCTTTACCAAATTTGAATTAGCTCGTGTTTTTGTACTGCGGATTACTAACACTGTTGTCATGAACTCTGTAATTTGCATAACAGGTACTGCTACACAAGAGATGGACAAGGGGAGGCCATGCAAAGTGACCGCGTTCTGCTGTTAAAACATTACTTGATGACATTTTTATGACTTGCTTTCACATTCACAAAAAACTTACATTAAGTCGTGTAACTTCCCTTTATATACATATTCATATTGTTGCCTAAGTGTCCATTCCCATTTAATAATATATTTCTACGTGATATCATATAATTATCATAAGTAATGCCAGGAGTGATTTCCAAATTATCGATAAATTTACGACTCACGAAGTGAGGAGTGAATTTATATAGAGAATTTGGAAATCAAGAGTGGCATTTGTTAGGACTATTTAACGAATAAAATTAAGCTGTTTACTCACAAATCATTGTTTAACTATAGTTATTTTAAAATATTTATATATTTAATGTAAACGGCGATGTTTGAAAACAAATCAGAAATGTGAGGTTATGTTCATTCACTGCTGCTTGATCATATTATTTATTGCCAAATAAGATCGCAATATTGTAAGAGTGCACCCAAGTGAAGAAATAATGAAACACATCAAACTATATTTCATAATCAACATTACGGGTTATAAATTTATTTTTTTAGTAAACAACTCAGTAAAATCAAGGAATCTTTTCATTATTTGCTATATTCAATGTATTTGTTGGAGAAAAATAATGCTTTGGCCTATTCAGAACATTAAAAAGGAGGAAACCAAAACTGCATAGGCCTACTTTAATTTCAAAATAAGCGCCTAAGAAATATTTTAAAACGCTGACGAAAGGGACTGTTTTTTCGCGCGTTCCGAAGTCGCTCGTACATGGTACATTTTACTTCTCAACGGCAGCGGAACTACAATTAGTCCAATGTACGTAAAATAACATCAATCCATGATTGGTTAATCAATTTTTTGTTTTGTTTTATAATGCGGAATTTTGCCAAATGTGGAAAAAAATTGGTCCCATGCAAATCCGCTTTGAACAAGTTTCACTTACTTACTTACTCACTGGCACTATCGAACCCATAGGTTCATGGCCGCGTGGACATAAGCTCTACATACATCCCTATCCTGAGCTAATCCTTTCCAATCATTCCCTGTATAATCTACTTCCGTCAAATCATAGTTAATATTATTCTCCCACCTCATTCTTGGTCTACCAACTGGGCGTCTTCCCTCTGGCTTTCCTACAAGAAGCTTCCATACAAGTTTTTCATTCCCCATACGTGCAACATGTCCTGCCCATCGCAGTCTACGAGACTTAACTGTTCTTATTATATCTGGCTTCCTATACAGACCATGTACTTCATTGTTATGAAGTCTTCTCCATTCACCTGTCTGTTCATCTCTCTTTGGTCCAAAAATTTTCCTAAGTGTGTTATCCTCAAATACTCGTAATCTCCTTTCCTCCCTTAAAGTAAGAGTTCATGTTTCGCACCCATATAATATAACTGGTAGAATAATAGTTTTGTATATTTTCAGTTTAACGTTTTTTGAAAGAAGTTGGGACATCAAGAGTCTTTGCAATGCATAATAGCACGCATTTCCAGAATTGAGCCTATGTTTAATTTCTTTCTGCATCTCATTCCTACTTGTGATTATCGTTTCTAGGTATTTGAACAAGTTTTACTATATATATATATATATATATATTATATATATATATATATATATATATATACATATATATATATATATATATATATATATGTATATATATATATAATTTAGATAATGGAGTGATATTGTGTTTTCAAGATCATATTTTGTAAAATGTACGATCTATATCATCTTAAAATTGTTTTATTTAGGAATTAATCCTGTAGTGTGAAACTGATTTGATTGGACAACCCTGAAGTAATCAATTTCGCATCGCATGAGAGCAGTTATCACAATGTATCAATGTATGCGAAGACACTAACAACAACAGAATTCTGAGTCACCACATTTAAATACGTATAGAGATTCCGCCACAATAGGCCTGGCGCCATTTTAATACCAATGGACTTGCATACTGATCAGCTTACATTCCTAGGCGCAGGATTTCCAAAACATGTGTTCACATGCATTACACATTTGCATTATCTCAAAAGAGAGAAGACAAATGAATGAAAGAAACTTGCTTATTTAATACTTAATACAGGCTTTCCACTTATAGCAGTTTGCCTTTGATTCCTGCTTTCCAGAGATTCCTATCTTCCCATTGTCCATCTTCCATACTCCTCGTCATGACATATATTCCCTCATACCATGCTCTTCTACTTCTCCCCCTCTTCCTTCTGCCTGGTACCATCCAATCCAACACCTGTTTAGGCCACCGGTCTTCCGGCATCCGTTGTACATGTCCATACCACTGTAGAGCTCTCTTTGTTATGCTATTGATAACAGTTTCTTGTGCATCCATTTCTTGTCTGATATATGTATTTCGAATATGTTGTAGCCTGGATATTCTCATACTTCTCCGTAATCCATCCATTTCTGTCGCCAAGATTATTTTCTGCATGGAAAAAACTAAATATATAAATATATATGGTCCACCGCTGAGGTCTCGAGGTAGCGTGCGCCTTGTCACGCAGCGGGCACGGGTTCGATTCCCGGTCAGGACAGGCTCCTGGGTGAGTTTTTTTTCAGTTTTTTTTTCTCACCTGTAAGTGAAATGTCAGGAAGCGTAGGGCCCAACGGTCCCCGAAAATCATCCGGCCATCATCACCATCCTTATCATTATCATCATCATCCTTCACCGGTGTGGAAAGCAACGGGAAGCTACCACACCTATAATTCTCTAGTAAAGCTGCAAAGCATAGCATGAAAATGCTATGATTGCAGTGAAAGAACTGCCCTCGGGGGTAGAAATTCTATAATGGAATTTCCGCCAGTTTGGGATCGATGCAGTGCTCAGCCAGTATCTTGAGGAATTTGGGTAGACCTATGTAGCTAAAATAAATAGCGGCTCCAGGTTGAGGTAACCAGCTACAACGACTGGAGGACAGGTCAGGCTTACCACCTATCACATCTGTATTGGCTGCATGACCAATCATCTCACATGTGGATGTGAGGCCAGCAGGCGGTTGTTAGGCCAAGGACCTTACAGACCAGTTTCCCCATAGAGTAAGAATTTTTGTTCATAAAATATTTCAGATTTAAATAATAGTATATTAAGATGCGACGATGGGAAGTGGTTTTTACAGAAGCGAGAAAGATGTTTAAAAACCAAGCGATAGCGAGGTTTTTAATTTCCGAGATTCTGTAAAACACTTCACAAACGTGCGTTGTACATCATTTTTTGCGCGATGGTGTTTTCAAAATAATAAATAATAGTAAAATAATAACATTTTTGTTGGAAACATTTGCGTTCATTATAAACAACTGACTAACATTAACAGTGTGGGCAAATATATTGACTTAGGCTTTCACGGCCGGAGTTACTATGATCTTGTAGAAGATTTCCGGGCTGTTGGCCGTGGTCTTGAGGTTTACAGTTCCCCGACGTTTTGCCAGAGACTGCGTCCGGCATCCTCAAGGGTTGTCTTGAGTCTTGAGAGATCATCATAGTGTAGGCAAAGTTTATTAGTCGAAACTACAGCAGGCCCTGACGCCAATCAGTGATAAAATGGCGGCAAGTACGTATTTATTGTTTTATATTGTTTCTAATAAAGTGCAGTTCATTTAAAATGCAGTGATTTATTTCGTGTAATGTATATTTTTGTATATAGGCCCTATATTGTATGTAGTATACATAGAGGGCAGTGGTTTTACTTCTCACACGTGGTTTGTAATATGTAATATTACAGTATAGTTGTTTTATTACAGTGTGGTTATTTAGGTTGGCAACGCCGAAATGCAGGAAGCTGAACTTTGAATATGTCCACCGCTGTGGTCTCGAGGTAGCGTGCTGCCTTGTCACGCAGCGGGCCCGGGTTCGATCCCGGTCGGGGCAGTTTTTCTGGGTGAGGTTTTTATCGGGGTTTTTCCTCACCTGTTAGATAAATGTCAGGAAAACTTAGGCCCAAACGGTCCCCGAAATCATATGGCCATCATCATCATTCATATTCGTCTTAGGTTAAGCTTAGGATTAGGGACTCTCCTGGCGCATCATCATCATCATCATCACCCATCATATCATCAGGCCAACGTAACCCCGCCTTCCAGGCGTCCCAATCTCAAAAGTGGGTTACAAGTACGCCATGCCAGGAGAGAAACCAGTAATGTCGAAAGACAGACCTGGGGCATTTGGAAAGAAAAAAAAAACTTTCAATAGTGGTCGCCATTGCTGTAAGTACGACAAAAAAATATGTTCAATTAAGTGAGAATTTGTTGCAGATAAGAAAATTCGATGTATATTGGATCTGTGTTATCAGGGAATGCAATGTTACACTTTAGAGGTGACATTTGTTTAGTAAGGTGCGCTAGAGCCGTTAACAGCTATCTGCCAGATGTTGAGCGAAAAATGTACCTGCAGGAAGACAAAATAACAACAATATCTACTTCAAACTGTTACGTAACTACTATTACAGTTAGAACAGCTGAAAGTGAAAACAACAGTAATAATTTATTTCTCCTGAGCTCTTTTTTTCTACGTCTACAACATTTTTAAGTGACAAAGTGTACATTTCAAGATGAAACCAATTAAAGGAAGCACTTAGAGATATTAAACGAAGCAAACATTGTATGTTTTTAAACCTATTGCCACAGACAGCGTAATGTATCGGCTTTTTAGCTCTAGAGAATTTCCTCACTTCACAGAGTTTTTCTTCTTTTTCTAGAAGCTGTTAGGGTAGTTGTATGTACAAATAAATTCAGGACAGAGACAAGATTAGCAGACGCCCACTTCCGCCTTGTAACTGGACACAACTGTTCGGCGCAACATGACCCCCCGACCTGCACCCTCTGTGACCTTCATGACTAAATTAACAGGGACTATTTAACTCATGCCCCAAATGGGACTCAATGGCCAATCACGTTTCAATGATTTCTGTTTTACAACCAATCAGAGTCGTGTTTCACGAAATATTTATCAGTGTTATAATTACCATATTAAAGAAAGCTCCTCCTTTTTAATATTCTGAACAGGTCTGATCATTATTTTGCAGTGACTGAGCCCGTGAGAAATACGGCTACCAGATTGTATATATAGTGCATGAATGTCAACACATGCCGCATGCGGGAGTTAATATAAAAACATTTGTAGCAATTGATTATACCACCAAAAAAAGAAACCACTGTTTGCACTTTCTTAAATGTATTTTTTCCCAGGTAACAATCCAGAAAAATATAATTGTCATATTTACATCATACGACATCAGAAATGAATTAATATACAGTTTGATGTGTTTCATTTTTTCTCCACTAGAGAGCATTTTTACAATATTGCGTTCCTTTGGCAATAAATAATACGATCTGGTTGCAGTGATAAACAAAAGAAGCAGATGAAGCGTACCTATCGTTTCTCATTTGTTTTCAAACATCGCCGTTTACATTAAATATATAAATATTTTAAAATAACTATAGTTAAATAATGATTTGTGAGTAAACAGCTTAATTTTATTCGTTAAATAGTCCTAACAAATGCCACTCTTGATTTCCAAATTCTCTAGATAAATTCACTCCTCACTTCGTGACTCCTGAATTTATCGATAATTTGGAAATTACTCGTGGCATTACTTATGATAATCTTCTGCTTTCTCTCTCTCTCTCTCTTTCTTTCTCTTTCACCCTCTAGTTCTCTTTCGCTTTCTCTCTTTCTTTCCCTCCTTCTCTCTCTCTTTCTTTATCTCTCTCCCTTTCTCTCTCTCTCTTTCTTTCTCTTTCGCCCTCTAGTTCTCTTTCGCTTTCTCTCTTTCTTTCCCTCTCTCTCTCTCTCTTTCTTTCTCTCTCTCCCTCTTTCTTTCTCTCTCTCTCTTTTTTTTCTCTTTCGCCCTCTAGTTCTCTTTCGCTTTCTCTCTTTCTTTCCCTCTTTCTCTCTCTCTTTCTTTATCTCTCTCCACTTTTCTCTCTCTCCCTTTTTCTCTCTCTCTTTTTCTCCCTTTCTCTCTCTCTCTCTTTCTTTCTCTTTCGCTCTCTAGTTCTCTTTCGCTTTCTCTCTTTCTTTCCCTCTTTCTCTCTCTTCTTCTTACTCTCTCCACTTCCTCTCTCTCCCCCGTGTCTCCCTGCTCTCTCTCTCTCTCTCTCTTTCTTTCTCTTTCGCCTCTGTGCTCTTTCGAATTTCTCTATTTATTTCCCTCTTTACTCTCTCTCTCTCTCTCTTCTTTCTCTCTCCTTTTTCTCTCTCTCTTCTCTCTCACTCTCTCTCTCTTTCTTTCTCTCGCATATAGTCGCTTTAGCTTTCCCTTTTCGCTCTCTTTTATTTCTCTCTTTTATCTCTCCCTCTCCATTTTTCTCTCTCACTTTCGTCTGTCTCTTTCTCCCGCCCCCTCTCCTCCCTCCCCCATCTTCTCCCTATTTTCGTTCACTGTTCTGCCACCTGTTTTGACCTTCTTGTAACTTTCTGCTTATTCCACATACAAAACAACTCAGGAAGACACCCGAATCAAGTGGAGATTTAAATCCCATACCCACCGGGAACCGAACCCGGTCGCGGAGTGGAGGATAGGGACTCTACCGACTACCCACGGCGACGGACATTTTAAAACCATCACACAATATACTTATTTGGAAGATACAAGTACCGTTTTCTCCAGTAATTCAATTTTACTCTGATTTTTATTGTTACACCGCTGTGGCCTAATTGTTAACGTGTTGATCAGTACTACGGGCACGGGTTCGATACGCGTCGTGTCTATTTTCCTAGGGATAGGTTTTAGGGGATTTTCCAACCTGTAAGATAAATGCCAGTTGAGAGATCAGCTATAACGGTGGGACCCGGCATGCTGACACCCTTTATAGTGAAAAACGTGAAATAAAGTCCCGTTTTGACGTCTTTTTTAAAGGATTATGCTGCCTGTAAACCATAACAAATACACCAAACTTATGTATGCAGAATTGAATATCTCAAGAAACACTATAAACAGTCGGCACCAGAATATGTTTATCTTTTACGGATAATCACAGGTAACCATTTGTCTTAATTGATCACAAGGAGATCGGATAAATAGATTCCGGGCAAGCTGGCTCTGCCATATCTTCATCCGATGAGAGGGGCTTTTTGAAAAGTCAGGAGATTCCCGGGATGAACATGGGCTATAAGAAAGTTGTAATTTCTCAACGCCTTCGCCCCTAAAATCACCCTTGGTAGTGAACAACGTGAAATAAAAGTCCCATATTGACCGTTGTAAATGGCTTTACGCGCCTAAAACATAACAAATACAAAAAGTAGCCGTACACAGAATCGAAGATATCTCAAAAAATCTACAAAAAAGTCCGCGACAGATATGTTTATCTTCTACGGATAACTCGCAATAACCATTTTTGTCTTGATGCCAAGAGATTCGGGATAAGTAAGATTTCCGAGCAAGCATAACATCGCACGCTGGTGGTAAAAACACATTAACATTTATTAGGAAGTAGGAGTAGGCAGAGCAAGAAGGGGTATGACTAGTAGGATTCTTCTTATTCTTCCTTCAAAGTATTAGGCCAAGGCCGTTAGTAAAGTAAAGTGACCCCAACAGGCCCGGAGGCCCTGGGGTAGTAGGAGGTTAATGCTCCCACTTTTTCTGACAATCGGCACTTTATGTCAGCCCGGGTTTCAGCCCTGCGTACGGCCGCCTGGAACACCCCAGAACAGCGTTGGTATCTTCGTTAGAGGCTGAGTGACCCAAGTCATAGTGCCGTCAGACGAGGTTGGGTAAGTTTAAAAATCATGACCACACGGGACTTTGAACCATCGACCCTCTGGCCTTGTACCAGTGCCTTTAACCACACGCTACGCGTGCACCCCCAGGGCGCTGTTATGATCCCTATAGAAAATTTTCCCTCCAGTGTTTCATAGACGGCCCGTGGATCTTCGTCCTCTTGGTATATAATTAAAACAGCTTTTGGAATCCGATTGAACTTATCATTCTGTTTCTATGGTGTTTCCAATTTAGTTGGTACCTGCTTAATATATTTCAAAATGGAGTAGTCTCAATTTTTTTAGATATCGGGTGTTCCTTTCCGATCCCCATTGGTGTAACCCGCTGTTTCTGCGCATGAA
>JASPKZ010003613.1:0-19077 GCA_030220185.1 Diploptera punctata | reverse complement strand
ATGTACGTTGTAATTAACTCACTTCCCCCCCTCGCGCCAAAATGCTTGAAACCACCATAGCTTCTAATCTTTGCAAATAATGGCGGCTTCTTAGTTAAAGAAGACATTTATTGGAATTTGAACACTACTTTATAGCCAGTGGGCTTCACTAATGACGATTTTATTATTAAGTTAACAAACACTTCTCACTAAGAAAGGATAATTATATTTGATGGAGAAAATTTTTCGCCCAGACCGGGACTCGAACCCGGAAACCCTTGGCTTTCCGGGCCAAGTGCGCTACCAACTGAGCTACGAACTGGCTACCGAAGGAGTTAACAACGTACATAAGAGAAAAATTTGCATCTAAAATCGTAACTCGCGCCTCAGGAGCTCAGTTGGTAGAGCACCTGGACCCGAAAGCCAAGGTCCCGGGTCAGTCTCCCGGTCCTGGGCGAAAATTTTTCTCTTCAAATATAATTTAATCCTTCTATAAAGTGTTAAATTAATAATAAAATCGTCAATCATCATTGACTTCACATTCGATCGAACTTGTCTGGCTTTCTTGAGGCGTGGAGATGCAAGACTCTTCCACTTGCGAAGACTGTTGTTTAGGTTTCTGGATCATAGCCATAAATCCATGTTTCATCAACCAGTAATACCTTTTCCATGACTCTGGGTCATTTTAAAGCTGTTCTTTAAGATCTGTGCAGGCAATCACACGACTTTCCTTTTGGTCATTTGAAAGGAGGCGGGGCAAAACAACTTCGCGCAACTATCTTCGCATGTTCAAATCGTCTTTCAAAATGCTTTGAACCACTTCCAACCAGAGTGCATCAGACAGTTCTCGTATGGTAATGCGCCTATCATTTAATACCGATTTCCCTCCACCCCTCGATCGATATTTTTATTGGGTTTTTGCTGGAAGTTGGTCGTCCCAGAACGATTTTCATCCTTACCCGATGTCACGCACGCCCCTTTTAAAAATTTCGAAACCACTCATCTTAAATTGCACCACCTTTTGAGATTTTCGCCCTCTATCTGACTTCTCTTCTTTCTTCCTCTCCCATAAGCTGTTCTTAACATTTTAAAATTTTTCTGTTTGCAGTTTTAACATTAACCAAATTTAAAAAGCAAAATTTGATGCATTGTTCTTTGTTCCGCGCAATCCCGCAATTGTTGCTACACAGAGGAAATCGCCGCACGCACAAAACACGTCTTCACTTCAGAGCTTCTATCTCCAGCATACTGCAAGGTCAGAGAAGGTCGCGCGACCCCTCAAATTCATCACAAGGAAATTCTGAGTGTACAGCCTGGCTGAAAATTAAAAACTCCTCAATGGCAAATTGTTTTGAAGCCATTCCGAAAACTTATTGATCACACCTCGTATATGCAATGTGATTGAACCTGAAGATTTTAATATAAATATCTGTATCTTTCGTATATATATCAAATTCAATTATTTTTGTATTTGATCATCTCTAATTAATATAGATCCAAGAATGGGATTTGATTTTCTTTTTCCCTAATTTATTGGTAAATTTCGCTAATTCCATCTTGAAGGTTTAGTAACTTCAATGCATCTTCAGTATATTTGGAATTTATTATTGAAAAGATATCAACATTTCTCTAATCTTGAATATCCATGGGTATGCATTAGTGATTTGACATTTAAAGTAGCTAATAAACAAATCAGCCAAAAATGGTGAAACTTTTTTTTCAACATTAATTTTAATATAAATCTGAAACCTGTTTGTAAAATTTCCTGTTGAAAGTAAAATAAGAATTACTGATGCAAAGTAATATCTCCTCTAGATTTCAGCTGTAGCTGTTAGAAGTCCAAAGATATGTTAATTCCACTAGATTTACTTAGCTATCTTCATTGTAAAGCACTACTGCTGCTAATGTGAAAATGATTGTAAATGTGTGTGTTTTCAAGGTACACATTGCTCTTCGGAAGCCACCTTTTGAAACTCGTAGCCTGAAGGAAACTTATTCACGGATAAAAAATGTGAATATAGAATTCCTACATCTATGAATTTTCACCTCAAGCTATCAAAATGATAAAGGACTCATTGCAAAGTGACCCTAAGCGCAGACCGAAGGTGGAAGATCTTCTCAATAACAAATTCTTCACATCTGGTTTGTTTTTTATTATTATTAAATAATTATTTTGTAATAGTTTTTCTTAATACAAAGGTTTCTCTATAGCAAATGGATTTGGTATCTACAGCAGAGACTACACTGGCAATTTTTTATTATTTCTCTTCTGATAGACCAAAATTGTACATAGAATATTTAATATTGTTGTGCCAAGTATTATTTGGTCTACCATACCATGTCTTTTTTTGCCATACATTTTCCATTTATGTATTAATTTAAGGATTCTTTACCTTTCCATTCTCTATGAGCCTTACCATTTATAAAGATAAATACCAATTAAATAGTATAACTGTAACAGTGTTGATTGTTAGGGCAAGGGGTACAGTATCAATATTCTTAGCTCAATTTTGGAAATCCTTAGATTTGGATAAAATTGCTGTTGCTGCCATAACTGGGACCAGTTTCTATTTTGTGGTGTCAACCTTTATGGAAGTAATTCTTTGTAGAAATTACATGTAGCTATAAATTGAAATTTTAACCTATTTACACAATCTATTTCATAAGTTACAATTAAATTGTATCAATTTGCCCTTGAGGTAAAGAGGATTGTTTATTTAATAATGTCCATATCATTGTTGTCTTCTTTCCATTATTATAGTTATATTTTCTTCCAATTCTATCAATCTTATCTCTGTATCCTTATTCTTGATTTTTTGGGTGAATAGATTCCACTGTTTTAATCCCCAAATCCCCTGATATCGTGAAACTGCTATTAAAATTCAATGGTGGTGATTTTACTATGAATAGCAGCTCCATGGTGCAATTGGTTGGTCATTTGCCCTCCACCTCTGGAGCCTGAGTTTTCTATTTTGGTCACTCCACGTGGGGTTCAGGGTAGATGAATCTGAGCCAGGGCAGACTTTTGTTATGGTTTCTCTCATTTACCCCTGCCAAAATCTTCATTCCATCACTTCATCCTTTTTGTTTCAATTCACCAGCTTCTATGATGGTGTGACAGGCCTGGTCAATCCAGCATCCTTGTATATCACGACCTCCTATAATAAACTCCATGGTGCAACAGGCCTAGAAGATCCTTGGTCTACCAGCTGTCTGCTCGCCTCTTATCCACATCTGTTAATCGCATGGACATATGGTCAACATGTTGGATCCTCCAGCCACTACAGCTGGTTTTCTCAACATGGAGCTGCTATCTCCTCCAATAATAGTGGTCTCATTTCATTCCTTGACTTGGCATAATGCCGGACATGAGGGTTTACTGTACTTTTGTTTTTCTGCGAGAGTGCATAATGATGGGGTTTTTATATAGTTAAGACTTTCATATGGAAATATATTTTTCAGACAAGCGATCTATATGCCACAGATAATATAATTAGAGATTGAAATTTGAATGCAAGATCTCCAGCTTTACCTGCTGGTGCTCTAACTATTGAGCTAGGCACATTCCCAGAGTTAGACTTATATTAAACTCCTCTCTACTTCAAACTGTGTACTTCATAAAGAAGAAAACACTGCAATGGATATGATTCATCTCCGGATATCGAAATTTAAAAGCTGCAGATCTCATGCTATGCTACTGGGAAACAAGAAGGCAAATGGAAGAACTTAAATAAGCTTCAGCATTAGCAACCAACCGGTCATAAATTAGAATGGAAAGGTGTTTTTTTGTAACTAAGTTTTGGATGTGAGTCATTTTATTACATTTCAGTTTGAATAATCTTTTTTTTTTTAAAATACAATAGGAAGTAACATTAAGAGGTTTGTTTAATAATTAAAACATTTTGTCTGTTCATTCTTACCTCTTAGAGTTGTTTTTGTCGAACATATGTTTCAGAGCTTCTAAGCCGTTGATGGGGCTAAGAGGCTCTGAAGCATATGTTCGACAAAAACAACTGTAAGAGGTAAGAATGAACGACAAAATGTTTTAATTATTGAATGATCTTGTTAAAGAAGTGTGTATTAATATACCATTTTCAGCCTTAGTTTATGTTGTACTGTAAACAAAAGTTATCCTTCTGCAGGCATCTGTGATTGGTGGAGCGATGGTACTATTTTATATGCACTATCTGACTTGCAGTCAAATTCCAGTGGCATTCATTTACCAAAGTCGCATGCCTCTACACACATTTTAGAAATTATAAAAATATTATTTAAAATAACAAACTTGATTAGGCCTAAATGTTTTTCAATAAATTTTGAAAGAGGGAAATGGCAAGATAGTTATGCTACTAATACACATGATATAAATGAACAAAGCTGAAAACCATGAAAATCAAATTGGGAAAATAAGATTTAATTACCTAATCAGACTGTGGCAAGGCTTCAATCCCGTCAAGTGATCCTTCACCAAATAGTGTGATAATCATGGGCAACACATGTTATCATAGTGTAAAATTGGATCGAGTTCCAACCAAGCAATGGTTGAAGAATGATATAATCGAATGGATGAATAGTAAAAGAATTGAGTGGTACAAAGGGCATGGTGAAAGATGAATTAATTGAGAAAATAAAATTAGCCAATAGTGACAAGAAATATGATAAATTTGTTATTGATTCACTGGCGGAGCAGGCTGGTCACAGTGTTAAGACTTCCTACTTACCATTGTGTATTAAAATCCAATCGAGTCCGTATGGAGTCTTGTGAAATTTCATGTTGCCCTAAACAACAAAACATTTAAATTGGCTGAAGTCAGAAAATTAGTTGATGAAGCATCGGTTAAATGGAAATCGTTCATCAGGAATGTGGAGGAGAAATAGGAAAATTCTGGGTATCAAATTTCTGGGTATCAAATGGTCTGTGCGATGCAATTATCGACAAGGTCATTGCATTCTTGCTGATAGCAGCTGTTTAAAGTATTCAACACGAGTGGCCATGTTGAAAATAACTGAATTTCCATCTTTATCAACTGACATGCGCAAAATGGTGTTATATTTAAATTTATACTTACTGTTCACCATTGTAATTTTTTCGTGTTATATTGTGTTTTATTACTTTATTATAATTTTGTTCATATATATAGTAGTTATATTATATAAAATGTAGATTGATCAGGGAACTATGTTTTCATCTACGCCGCTGTGACCAATGAAATTATACTTAATCATGTGCTTCTGTTTACATTACAACATGAACTAAGGCCGAAACCAGTATAGAAGTATTGTGTCTGAAACCAGTATAGAAGTATTGTGTTATAGGTTTCCTACCAGCACAGTTGCCCGCATCATGCCTGACAGTAGCTCCTAGAGCTGACAAGTTAGAGAAGGCTGTGAGCAGGAAACCTCTTCTTGAAGTTAATGCAAACAGTAAGTGAAACGATTTTATCACTGTCATCTAGGTACAAAGCCTCTTCCGTTGGTTTTTAACTTTTCCTGCAATTATCTTTTAACTTGGTCACTTCCATGTGCTTTTACTACGTGTAATGCCTCTTCCGTTAGTGTCTATCTGTCCATAAATCTTGTTTTTAACTCTGTGTTCAAATCCCAACCTTTTTCCTATACATCAGTCTTCACTTTGTTACTCTATCTTGTATCTAATGTTTCCTTTTCCTGTGTTTTACTAGGTGTAATGCCTCTTCCATTAGTGTTTATCTGTCCATAATTCTTGTTTTTTAACTCTGTGTTCCAATTCCAGCCTTTTTGCTTCATATGGTCACTCCATATTTTACCGTGAAACCTGCTCAATATGGAATTGACTTGGTATCTATATTATTTCTGTTTTGGATGGTATCTGTGTTAATCAGTTATAGAGCTGAGGGAAACAAAAAAAAATTAGGGAAAGACAAAGACAAATTATTTTTGAAGAGAAAAATATACGCTCAGATACTTGTCCTTCACTGAGATGTATTAAATTAATAATAAAAACATTGAAAGAAGCCCTACTGGCTTTATAGTGTAATGTTAAAATTCCCAATAAAGGTCTTCTTAATAAAGTGGCTGCGAATGATTTCATTATCAATTGCTCGACATTAGATACCAACCAACCAATAAAGTGGCTGCCATTTGCGTGATTGAGCAACAGTTTGTAGCATTTGACGCTCAGGACAGTGTATAAGAGAAACATTTTCATTTAGATTGGAGTGCTCAGGTAGCTCAGTTGGTAGAGCATTGGCATAGAAAGCCAAAAGTCTTGTGTTCAAACCACAGTCTGATCGTATATTTTTCTGTTCAAATATAATTTGTCATTCATTGAGATGTATTAAATTAATAATAAAGACATTGAAAGATGTCCTTCTGGCATTGTAATGTAATGTTAAAATTCCCAATAAAAGTCTTCTTAATAAAGAAACCGCCATTTGCATGATCGAACAACAGTTAGTAGCATTTGACGCTTGGGAATTAAGTGTATAAGGAAAAAATTTGCATTTAGATTGGTGTGCTCAGGTAGCTCAGTTGGTACAGCATTAGCATAGAAAGCCAAAGGTCCTGGATTTAAACTCCAGTCTGAACGTATATTTTTCTCTTCAAATATAATTTGGCCTTCATTGAGATTTATTAAATTAATAATAAAAGCATCGAAAGATAAAGACATTTTGCAAACTACTTGAAATAATAATGTACATAATTTTTTATACCACCCACCTTATACGGGAATGCTTATCTGCAAAATTGGTCCAGATATAAATATGTTCATTGAATGGGTATTAATGATCCATTCTTAATTGTAAAAGTTCTTTTATTCTGAAAGGAAAAAATTAATACTTCAATTGGAACTCCCCTAGACCTCTTGTTCATTATGCTAGTATGCAGTCTTTTTTTTTTTTTTTTCAAAATAAATTGTCCAATATTAAAATTTAAATATAACTTCAAAATTCTTCAAATATAATTGGTACGAGGGTGAATCAAATATAAACCGGAATTATTGTTTACAATTTTATTGAATTAACAAAAAAATACAAAACCACCACCTCATTTTTCTACATAGTCTCCTGCATTTCCAACACACTTTTGCCATCGAGTTGGCAACTTTTTGATGCCATCCTTGAAGAATGAGGGATGACGTGTAGTCAGCCAGTTGCGCACGAACTCCTCTACCGCTGCATTGTCACCAAACTGCCTTCCTCCCAGGTCTTCTTTCAGTGGCCCAAACAAATGGTAGTCAAGGGTGACAAATCTGGACTGTAAGGAGGATGTTCCAGAGGTGTCCAATGCATTTTCGTCAGTTTTTCTTGTGTGAACCGAACAGTGTGTGGCCTTGCATTGTCATGCAGCACAATCACATTTTGGATCGGTTTCCGGCGGCGCTTGTTGCGATATGCTGCTTTCCAACGTGTGAAGCAATTTCAGAAATTGTTACGCACCGATCCTCCTCAATAAGGTCCCGTACAGCACGAATGTTGTGTGCAGTGATGCTTTTTCGCTGCCGCCTTTGGTGGGGCTCATTTTCCACTGAATCCCGGCCTGCTAAAATTTTTTTGCGCCAATCATACACCTGGGTCTTCGAAAGGGTTACTTACCCGAACTGCGCATGGAGCCTTCTCAAAATTTCAGAAGGTTTAGTGCCTTCTTTTGCCGAAAACTTAATAATAATGCGTTGCGCAACAGACATGTACCTCTTGTTCGCTCATGGCGTACTGAAGCAAGCGGCCGCTGTTTGGAGTGCGACACATCAAGATCCCTACTCCAGACACCCCCACCAACTTCCCCTCCAAACTGCAACCTTTGCAGTTCGCTACCAGAGCCTCCAGATACAAACTCCGGTTTATATTTGATCCGCCCTCGTATATTATTTGAGTTTGTATTTTTTAACATTCTTACCTCATATGATTGTTTTGTCAGACATATGTTTCAAAGCAGTTGCTCCATCGTCAGCGGTTTCACAAACCGATTTCTTCTTTTCTTTAAGTTATCGGCCCTGGATCTGTGTTCCAAAGAACTTGGTAATGGGGCTCTTTTCTCTGGGAATATCAAAGTTCATAATTTTCCCCTTGTTCTTCTGTATATAGATCTTTTCCCATATTGTGAGTTCATTGGTATTTTCTACTGTTTTAATAATTTATATTTAGATCTATTTTGTGTTTTACGTGAGCTGCAATTGCAGATCTTTCTATTTCTCCTTTTTTTTACATTTCTTGTGTTCTTTAGTTCTAATGTTTAAATTTCTCTTAGTTTTTTCTATGTATACTTTATCACATCTGAACATTTTATTTGATATATTCCTGATTTGTTATTATCTTCAATTTTTTTCATTTTTGTTGGTTTTCATAAGTTTTTTTTAGCTATAATCATTCTTTGGTGCTAACCTGATGTTAAATTTCCGAAAAAAAATTTGGAATTTATTATGTGCCCAATGGTGATATGTGAATTTCTTGTATTTCTTTTCTTTTGGTTTTTCTTCCTGAAGAGTGCTTTCATTTTTCAATTTCTGTTTTTTTGTACTTATCAATTTTTCTTGTGTATAATTTTTTTTCAAAACCATTTTCTTTTGCTACCTCAATTATGTATTCATTTCTATTTCATAATTTTCACTGTTCATATACAATTATGAAATAGAAAAAGAACACATAAATGAGGTAGCAAAAGAAAATGGTTTCGAGGAAAAATTATACACAAAAAAATTGATAAGTACAAAAAACAGAAATTGAAAAATGAAAGCACTCTTCAGAAAGAAAAACGAAAAGAAAAGAAATACAAGAAGTTCACGTAAATTCCAAAAAAAAATTTGGGAAATTAAACATCAGGTTAGCACCAAAGAATGATTATAGCTTAAAAAAACTTATGAAAACCAACAAAAATGGAAAAAAAAATTGAAAGTGAAAACAAATCAGAAATATATCAAATAAAATGTGCAGATTGTGATAAAGTGTACATAGGAAAAATTAAGAGAAAATTTAAACATTAGAACTAAAGAACACGTAAGAAATGTAAAAAAAGGGAGAAATAGAAAAATCTGCAGTTGCAGCTCACGTTTGGACAGAAAAACACAAAATAAATCTAAATACAAAATTATTAACATAGTTAGAAAATACCCATATTGGTATGGGAAAAAATCTATATACAGAAGAACAAGGAGAAAATTGTGAGCTTTGAAATTCCCGGAGAAAGGAGCCTCATTACACCAAGTTCTTTGGAACACAGGTCCAGGGCCGACAACTTGAAGAAAAGAAATTGGTTTGTGAAACTGCTGACGATGGAGCAACAGCTTTGAAACATATGTCTGACAAAACAATCATATGAACATGAAGTAAGAAAGTTAAAAAAAATACAAATTCAAATATCAAATTAAAACCTCATAATGTTACTTCCTAATGATTTTAGAATAATTGATATAATTCACTAGCAGAACATTAGCATATAAAGCTAAAGGTTCAAACCCTGTCCAAGTATATATTTTTCTTCTTTAATATAATTTGACCTTCAATGAGAAATGTTAAATTCCCATTAAGTGTTTTTTAAATAAGAAGCTGGCACCATTTACATTTCGAAGTAATGGTTCATAAAGCCTTTGGAGCTCTTGGGAATTAAAATGCATAAGAGGAAAATTTGCTTTTAGATTGGAGGCTCTTTAGCATATAAAGCTAAAGGTCTCCTGGGTTCAAACCCCAGTCTAGGTGTATATTTTTTCTCTTCAAATATAATTCTTCTTGGATTTGAATCTACAAAAGTATTTACTTTTTGTTTCAGATGATAATGCAACTAGTTCACAAGTTATAAAGAAAGGTTCGACAAACCCAGGAGATGACAGTCCAGTAGAAGATCATGCTACTGATAGCTGTACGGCAGCAGAAGCCCGTCGCTACCTTTCAGACTCTGCAAAAACCAACTGACTGCCCTCTTGAAAAAAAATCCAGGCAGAGATGGAGTATTTGGAGGTATAAGATACTGTTTTCAAGATTATTATTATTACTACTACTACTACTACTATACTTACTACTATGTTAACATGTCTGAAGAAGGTATCAGTGTACCGAAACAGCTGTCACTGAATTATATCTTAATAAATATGAAAAACCAAATAAAACTAAGTTTCATTTTTATTTAATTAATGAATATTAATTACTAGTACTAAGAGCGGATGTGTCCACCATGTTGGTGTATTTCGGAACTCAATTAGAAATTAATGATTCAAAGAGTATATTAAAAGGTGCAAATTATTATCAGTGCAGTGAATATTATCACGTGTTTTTAATAAATAAATCATTATTTTTACTATGGAAACATTAAAACCTTTTGCTCTCTCTACACGAGTTTTGAGGGAATCATCCCTTGTGATCCTCCATCAATCTACAATTTATAAACTATGGTGAACTCCACAGTTAGAGGAGACCCCCCCCCCAATTACTATTACTATCATTATTATTAATATTTACTGTTATTATTAACATTAATAAGATTCATAATTTTAAAATTATTATTATTACTTATTTTAGGAATTCTCACTATAAGGTATATTCATTAAGGTAGAGACTTTTTTATCACCCACCTCGTATTGTTGTTCTTATTTGACTATAAACTAGTTTTTTGGGAACATAGTTTCTGTTTCATCCTCAGAATCGTCACGACCGTTGTTTCTGTCGTCTTGAAAGAGCTGTCCTTCGCTCCTTCCATTGCCTGACTGAAAAACCTCGAAACCAGGTCATTCTCACTGGGGAATTTCAAAGTTTCATCAATTTCTCTTTTCGCTCTTTTGAATGTAGATCTTTTCCCAAACAGTAAGTTCTTTTGGTTTTTCTATTTGTTTTAATAATCTAGCTTCTTTCTCTGATAAGATGTTTTTCAGACCATGCATGGGCAGCCACTGCAGATTTTTCTACTTCCCCTTAGACATCTTATCGAGAGAGAAGCTAAATTATTAAAACAAATAGAAAAACCAAAAGAACTTACTGTTTGGGAAAAGATCTACATTCAAAAGAGCGAAAAGAAGAAATGATGAACTTTAAAATTCCCAGTGAGAATGACCTGGTTTCGAGGTTTTTCAGTCAGCCAATAGAAGGAGTGAAGGACATCTCTTCAAGACGACAGAACAGTCGTGACGATACTGAGGATGGAACAGAAACTATGTTCCGAAATTAGTTTATAGTCAAATAAGAACAACAATATGAGGTGAATGACAAAAAATTCTACCTTTATTGTTGTTGTAGTTATTATTATTATTATTATTATTGTTATTATATCTCATGAGGTTAGAAACAGACAACACAACAAAGCCCTGGAAGACCTCCATATATAACATACCTGTTCGGCCAAGACTAGAAGCTGTTGTGAAGTTCTGCCTCCAAACTGGACAAGATATTCTTGCCAAACATCTGTTTTTGCTTTGGAATACTTCAAACGCCCACCTGCAATCTCTGTAATCTGGATGAAGATATGGACAGGGAACACTTAATGTGCTGCCTGGCTCTTTGGCAGTACAACTGAGACCGGAAAATATTGGGAAGCCAGAACCGTGATTATGAATCAGATGAACAAATGACGTTATGTCAATGTTGAATGCCATTAGATAAAATATTATTGTTATTATTGTTACTATTATCAATATTATTATTATTATTATTATTATTATTTATTATTATTGGACATCATAGAAAAGAAAAGATTGCAGTGGTATGGTCATGTCAAACGAATGCCAGAGCAAAGATTGCCAAAAATTGATGGAATGGATCCCAATGGAAAGGAGGAAGAGGGGAAGACCGAAGAAAACTTGGATAGAAGGGGTACAAGCAGCTATGAATATCAGAGGAATGGAGGAAGATCAATGGATGGATAGAGAGGAATGGCGTTTGGTTTCCGGAAGACGGCGGCAACTGCCATGATACCGGATGATGATGATTATTATCGTTGTTGTTGTCCACTATCTCTATGGGCTATTATAAGGCTGGACTTGACATACATAAACTAAATATTTTAATTGAGGGGTGGAACTTTTTCTTCACTAATACGTAATAGATAAGTTAATAAATACAAATATATGAAGCTATAATATCTTTCATTGCATAAATTTATAGCATTAGAGTTTATGAAGGCAGGAATATTACTTAATATAGTGTAAAGTAGACATAGATTACATGGCAGGAATTATATATTATAGGATGTAAGAATTAAATCAATGTTTTTATTATCTCACCTCATATCCTTTTTCTTCTATACGCAGTTTCGGAGCTTATCTCCATCATCAGTAGCCTCTGGTCGACTGGTGTTATGTCGTTTCTTGGTGGTTTTCTTCTTGAAGAAACACCAAGAAACAACACACCCGGTCAACCAGAGGCTACGGATGATGGAGATAATGCTCCGAAACTGCAATATTGAAGAAAAAGGTATGAGGTGAGGTAATACATTAATTTAATTCTTAAATTAAACCTCATAGTGTTCTTTCCCTGTGAAAGTTAAATTATAGGATGCATTTTAACAAAAATACTAATGAATAAAAAACATTGTTGAGGGATTCGATCCCTGGCTCTCATATTATATATTTCATCTTTTTTTAATTGGTTTAACGTTCTATGCTACTCGAATGTCAGATTCTAGTTGTTCTAAATCCTAGTTTGTCTTGTTTTTTTTTACACTATGAATGAGAGTTGAACTTTATTTTAAATACTTACTTTAAGGAATTCTCACTATGAGATATATTCATTAAGGTAGAATATTTTTTATCACTCACCTCATATTGTTCTTCTTATTTGATTATAAACTAGTTTCAGAACATAGTTTCTGTTCCATCCTCAGTATCGTCACGACCGTTGTTCTGTCGTCCTTGAAGAGCTGTCCTTCTCTCCTTCCATTGGCTAACTGAAAACCTCGAAACACCAGGTCATTCTCACCGGGAAATTCAAAGTTCATTAATTTTCTTCTTTTCACCTCTTTTGAATGTAGATCTTTTCCCAAGCAGTAGGTTCTTTTGGTTTTCTATTTGTTTTAATAATCTAGTTTCTTTCTCGATAAGATGTTTTTCAAGACCATGCATGGGCAGCAACTGCAGATTTTTCTTACTTCCCCTTTTTTGACATTCCTGAGAGATGTTCTTTTCACTCTAGTTTTCAAATTTCTCTTAGTTTTTCCTATGTAGAATTTCTCACATTCTTCACATTTAATTTGATAAATCCCTGATTTGTTTTCTTCTTTAAATTTTCTCATTCTTATTAGGTCTAATCAGTCTACTGATGCTGTAGTCATTTTTGGGTGCTAACGTTATGTTGAAATCTTTGAAAAAATTTGAAACTTGTGGTGTTTTAAAATGGATGATATGTGAATTTTCTAAATTTTACATTATCTTCTTTAACTTTTTAGAAGAGTGCTTTGATTAATACATTTTTGTCTTTTGAACTTGTTTATTTTTTTAGTATCATTTTTATTGCAAAACCATTTTTCGTGGCTACGTTGATTGTGTTCTTTTTCATAATTTTCTTTGTTCATTGGTATGTTCACTAATCTATGTGTCAAACTATTGAAAACTGCTTTCTTTGTGAGCTATGTGATTGAAACCTAAAGCTTTTATGTAGTTATCTATATGTGTCTTCTTTCTGTAAATTCCAAATTCTATCTTATTTTCTTCATTCCTTTTTAAGTTGAGATCTAAAAATGGCATTTCTCCATTGGATACCATTTTTAGATCTCAACTTAAAAAGGAATGAAGAAAAATAAGATAGAATTTGGAATTTACAGAAAGAAGACACATATGGATAACTACATAAAAGCTTTAGGTTTCAATCACATAGCTCACAAAGAAGCAGTTTTCAACTAGTTTGACACATAGATTAGTGAACATACCAATGAACAAAGAAAATTATGAAAAAGAACACAATCAACGTAGCCACAAAAAATGGTTTTGCAATAAAAATGATACTAAAAAAAATAAACAAGTTCAAAGGACAAAAATGTATTAATCAAAGCACTCTTCTAAAAGTTAAAGAAGGTAATGTAAAATTTAGAAAATTCACATATCATCCATTAAAACACCACAAGTTTCAAAATTTTTTTAAAGATTTCAACATAAGGTTAGCACCCAAAAATGACTACAGCATCAGTAGGCTGATTAGACCTAATAAGAATGAGAAAATTAAAGATGAAAACAAATCAGGGATTTATCAAATTAAATGTGAAGAATGTGAGAAATTCTGCATAGGAAAAACTAAGGGAAATTTGAAAACTAGAGTGAAAGAACATCTCAGGAATGTCAAAAAAGGGGAAGTAGAAAAATCTGCAGTTGCTGCCCATGCATGGTCTGAAAAACATCTTATCAAGAAAGAAACTAGATTATTAAAACAAATAGAAAAACCAAAAGAACTTTACTGTTTGGGAAAAGATCTACATTCAAAAGAGCGAAAAGAAGAAATTAATGAACTTTGAATTTCCCGGTGAGAATGACCTGGTTTCGAGGTTTTTCAGTCAGCCAATGGAAGGAGAGTAGGACAGCTCTTCAAGACGACAGAACAACGGTCGTGACGATACTGAGGATGGAACAGAAACTATGTTCCGAAACTAGTTTATAATCAAATAAGAACAATATGAGGTGAGTGATAAAAAATATTCTACCTTAATTTATTTTAAATGTTGCAATTTTAGTAATATTGCATTTGTCGAACACTCATAAATATCTAGAAACATGCCTCCTTCACAGTTCTTTAACTGTTTAAGATGATTAAAATCAAATACAACGTATTTGAAGTTAAAATTGGGAAACACATTATGAGGTTCTTAATTAATAAATTAACAAGTCATTTTAACATCTTACCTCATTACTTATTTTAGGAATCTCACTAGGAGGTATATTCTACCTTAATCTTACCTCATATTTCATGTTTTATCAAACACGGTAACTATAGTTTTCAAATGATCTTGTCATTCATTTTCAACGTATTTAACAATGCGTTACCTTGTGAACCACAGCTTTAGCTCTTCGAGCATGCTCATAGGCCATAACATGGACCCTTCTTTTTGAAATGGCTCTTTCTTTTTTTTTTTTTTTTTTTTTGCTAAGTGTACATAGTTCTTGTGAGAAAGAATGTAAAAAAAATTAAAAAATCCAAAAATATTTTAATATCTTAATCTGCTTCTTTTCTTCAACGGTTTAGGCCTTTTTTGCTAGCCTGTTCCAGTACCAAATTGTTACTGTTTCCATCCTTTCTTTGATCTTCCCAAGCTTCTTCCTTGTGAATATTTATATGTTGCTTTTGATATTCTGTTCTCAGTCATCCTTGCCAAGTGTTCTTTCCAGTTTGTTCTATATTTCACTATTGTTTTATTTAATCCCTCTACTTTTTAGTTGCTGTCTTATTTCTGTGTTGTATTTTTTGTCTGTTTTCTCGATATCCTGCTATTGATATGAGGAATTTTATTTCAGCAGCTTATATTCTGGCAGTGTTTGTCACTGTCCACATTTCAGATCCCATAAGTAATAATAGGAACTGCCATTTACTTATATTGAAATTGTTGGGAAGTAAAGATTATGGGATAATAATCATTTAAATTTCATTGGAGAAAATTTTTTTGAAAACTCACCTCATAAATTTCATGCTTTTCACGAAACATAGTTTCGGATGAAATCTCACCCATCATCAGTCAAAACTCCGACTGATGAAATCCTTCTGCTGTCAACTCTTCTATTCCCAGCATGTTTTTGTGCTGCTATCTATGGTTGAATTTATAAACTTCAAAATCAAATTTTTTCATTAGGAATTATGTCTGATGAATTTAAATGCCATTTACTTGTATAAATTTCATTATATAGTCTTTTTTGTCTTTATTTTTCAAAGTTCTTTTTAGTGTTACTGTTATATAATTAAACTTATTTATGTCTCTTTCCATTGTGTATGACATTTAGCAACCTAGGAAGTTATATTTTTGTCACTTATTCTCTTGGTTATTTTTCTAATATTATATTTGTTTCGAATTAGTGTGAACACCCCTTGAAAAGCCATTTTTTTTATTTTTTCTGATGTTCCCAATATTTAAATATCTTAAATGAAACCATAAAAATGGTGAATTAGAATTTGACATAAAAATCCTGATACAAACAATATGCATTCTGCTGAGATTGCTATGAATCACGGGAAAAACAGTTACAGTTTATCCAGAATATTTGTGTTATAGATCGGTTAACTTTTTTTTCATTAGTAACAGATCCGTGAAATTTGCAATAATGCGAAATGCTCTAATTTTGTAATTTCCTTGTACCATTTCTTAACTCCACTTCCCATAACCTCAAAAAAAAGCATTTATGAGTTGCAAAATAACTTGAAATCCTACGATAATGTGAAATAACACAAAATTAAACATTTCAAACGAATTCTGGAGATTTTTTTTTTGTTCTATTCGCGAAATTTTCATAATGTGTTTTTAAACATTGTTTTCAGATTCATAGTTAAATATGGGAAATTACATTATGAGGTTTTTAATTCGTAAATTAATTAGTCCATTTTTTAACATCTTTACCTCATATTTTATGTTTCTTCCTTAAACATGGAATTAGTTTTCGAGAGAAGAATTGACTACCCGGATTTTCATTTGAATCGTTGGAATCTCCATCAATAACGTTGCCATCTGGTGTTTGATTTGATGAACTTCGAGATGAAGTCACGTTCATCAGGAATCTCGAAATTCAGGGATCTAAAGTTGTTCTTCTGAATATATGTCCTTCTCCCAAATTGTCAGGTTCCTAAAGGTTTTCCAAATGTTTTAAAAGTAGGGCTTCTTTTTCAATTTTTATGATTCTACAATAAACTATGTGCTGCAATAGCTGATTTTTCAATTCACCATTTTAATATTTCTGAAGTGTTCCTTAGTGTGAGTGTCCAATTTTCATTTGTTTTTTCCCTATGTACCCAAGGGCCTCTGGGCCTGTTGTGGGATCACTTTACTTTATGTATACTTATTGCAGTCCTTATAATTAATTTGATAATTCCAGATTTTTTGGCTATCTGGGGGGGTGTTCAATTTCTTATTAGTTATTAATAATTACCAAGGCTAAATTTATTTATCTGTGCCAATGTAATATTGAATTTTTTGAAATTTGTGATGTATTTCAGGATGATATGTAATTTTCTAAATTGTTTTCCTTTCTTTGAATCAGATTGCAGGGTAGTGTATTCTTTTAATCTTTTTTTGTCTGAATTCTTTAATTTTATTTACAATTATTTCTTTTCCAAAACCATTTACATTGGCTATGTTCAAAATGTGATTGTATTCTTTTCTTAAAAATCTTCTTAATTTAATGGAACATTTAATAATCTTATTAAATTAATATTAAGAAGCTAAAGCTGTGTACTATGATTGAAATAAGTATATAAAGTACACTACTAAATTATTGTAATCAAATGGTAAAGGTTCAGGCATAAATTTTGCTCTTTACCACTTTGATTACAACATTTAATAACTCTACAATCACAAACTGTTGAAAATTGCATGTTTATGGCAATATGGTTGAAAACCTGAAGATTTTATATAATTGTCTGTATGAGTATCCTTCCTATATATATTGAATTCAATGTTTCCTTGTAGTTCATTCCTTATTTAAGTAAAGGTCCAAAATGGGATTTGTTTATCCTTTTCCAATTCCATAGTAAATTTTACAGTTCCATCTTGAAGGTTGAGTAATTCAATGCATCTTCAATATATTTAGAATTTATCACAGAGAAAATATCACCCTACATATCTATACCAACATTTGAATATCCAGGGATAAACATTGGTGATATGAGACTCTAAATAACCCACAAATATTAAAGTTATGTAGAGAGGAAATTAACAACCATGAGGTTTTTTAATATTGTTTATTTTTTTATTATTCACTCACCTCATAATTCATAGCAGACCCAGGTTCTTCAACATCATATTGGTGACATTCTCAATGCTGTGTCACTTCACAAAGATATGTGAACGTGACAGATGTGAAGAAAACCCTGGGTCTGCTAGTGAATTGTGAAGTATGAGGTGAGTGAAATAATAAAAAATAAACAAAACCCACAAATATATTTGGCCAAAAATGGTGAAAGTGGGTTACTCATAGCCAGAACCTGAGATTTGTTTTGTAATTTTTTGGCATTGATGATAATGTTTTTCACCTTCAATGAAGGAGGAGGGGAAAAAATCTTTGGAACTGGAGACAAATTTCTTTAATGGAAAGTAAATACAGTTAACTGAAATCAAATTCTAATCTAAACCTATCCATGGTGTATCAAATAGTAACTATTATAACTTGTACATAACTTAAAGTACAGCAAACTCCTAATTATCTCTGTGTCAATTGGGACTGAGATATGCAAAGAAAATCGAAAAACACGGATAATCCAATTAAAGTTATTACAGGTAACCATGGAAGTTGATTTGAAATTTTATTTATCACACTTTAAACCTACTTAAATGCAATAATATTCATAAAAACATTATTTTAAATGTATTTAGATGCGAGTTCGTAATTATCATTAATTTATTTTACTAGTAAATATGAAAAAAAAGTGGGACTATTTCCTGTCGTGACCCCACTCTGGTTACAAACAGTTATTCAAAATGGCCCATTGTAACCCAGCATATTGACACAAATAATCAACGATGATCACACTACTAACCAGTGATAAATCCACTGCCACATCATATCTGTGGTTTCAATCTGTACAACAAACTTTCAGTGACTCACACTAGGTGGCCTAGGTAGCTCACTTGAAAAGAGCATGGACATAGAGAGTCAAAAGGTCCTGGGTTCAAACCCAGTCCCCGGCATATATTTTCTTTTTTCAAATATGATTTGTCATGACTTAATCTGATCATTATAGAATTTGAATGTTATGATATAGAAGGGTTTAGAAGCCCATTATGTTGGTGTGTTGATAAATGTTTAAAAAAAATGTGTGCTTCAGATTGAGATGTCAGATCCCAGCTGCTCAGCCTCTTGTTTGGATCACAAAGTGGGTTGATTACTCAGATAAATATGGATTTGGTTACCAGCTGGTGTGATGAAGGTGTGGGCGTTCTTCTTCAATGATTCCACAAAGCTAGTCATGTGTGGCCAATGGAAGTAAGTAAACAGCTTTTCAATAAATTTTTAAATTT
>JASPKZ010003612.1:0-10456 GCA_030220185.1 Diploptera punctata | reverse complement strand
TGTTTTTATTAGTGTTTTTCCAGTGTTTTAGAGTTTTATTCTTTTGTCGGGTGTTTTAGTGTTTTAGTGTCTTTAGGTGTTTTATTGTTGTAGTGTTTTATGGTTTTAGTGTTTTAGTGTTTTAGAGTTTTAGTGTTTAGTTGATTTTATGTTTTAGAGTTTTAGTCTTTTAGTTTATGTTTTAGTGTTGTTATTGTTTTTAGTGTTTTAATTGTTTTAGTGTTTTAGTGTTTTTAGCGTTGAGTGTGTTTAGTGTTTTCAATGTTTAGTGTTTAGTGTCGTTTTTTAGTGATTTAGTGTTTTTAGAGTTGTAGTCTTTTAGTGATTTTAAGGTTTTAGTTTTAGTGTTTTATTGTTTAGTGTTTTAGTGTTTTAGTGTTTTAGTGTTTTATTGTTTATAGTGTTTAATGTTTAATGGTTGTTTTAGTGTTTGAGTTAGTTTTAGAGTTTTAGTGTTTTAGTGTTTAATGTTTTAGTGTTTATTGTGTTAGTTGTTTTAGTGACTTTAGTGTTTTAGTGTTTTAGTGTTTTAGTGTTTTTAGAGTTTTTAGTGTTTTAGTGTTTTAGTGTTTTTAGTGTTTTAGTTGTAATTTAGTGTTTTTAGTGTTTAGTGTTTTAGTTGTTTTAGTGTTTTAGTGTTTAGTGTTTTAGTGTTTTAGTGTTTTAGTGTTTAGTGTTTTTAGAGTTTTAGTGTTTTAGTGTTTTTAGGGTTTTCTGTGTTTTAGTGTTTTAGTGTTCTAGTGTTTTAGTGTATTAGTGTTTTCTAGTGTTTTTGCGTTTGCTAGTGTTTTTACTGTTTTAGTGTTTTAGTGTTTTCTAGTGTTTTAGTTTTAGTGTTTTCCAGTGTTTTAGTTTTAGTGTTTTCTAGTGTTTTAGTTTTAGTTTTTTAGCGTTATAGTGTTTTAGTTTTAGTGTTTTAGTGTTTTACTTTTTTAGTGTTTTAGTGGTTTTCATGTTTCGGTGTTTTAGTGTTTTAGAGTTTTAGTGTTTTCTAGTGTTTTAGTTTTAGTGTTTTACTGTTTTTTAATTTTAGTGTTCTAGTGTTTCAATTTTTTAGTGTTTTAGTGTTTCAAGGTTTTAGTGTTTTAGTGGTTTAGAGTTTTAGTGTTTTCTAGTGTTTTAGTTTTAGTGTTTTCTAGTGTTTTAGTTTTAGTGTTTTCTAGTGTTTTAGTGTTTTAGTGTTTTCTAGTGTTTTAATGTCTTTGTGTGTTCTAGTGTTTTAGTGTTTTTGTGTTTTATTGTTATAGTGTTTTAGTGTTTTAGAATTTTAGTGTTTTAGTGTTTTTGTGTATTATTGTTTTAGTGTTTTATTGTTTTAGTGTTTTAGAGTTTTCTGGTGTTTTACTGTTTTAGTGTTTTAGAGTTTAGTGTTTTAGTGTTTTAGTGTTTTAGTGTTTTAGTGTTTTAGTGTTTTCCCAGTGTTTTAGTTTTGAGTTTTGGTTTTAGTGTTTTAGTGTTTTAAAGTTTGAGTGTTTTATGTTTATTTTTAGTTTTAGTGTTTTAGTGTTTTAGTGTTTTAGTGTTCTAGTGTTTTAGTGTTTTAGTGTTTTAGCGTTTTAGTGTTTTAGTTTTAGTGTTTTAGTGTTTTACTTTTTAAGAGTTTTAGTGTTTCAATGTTTTAGTGTTTTAGTATTTTAGAGTTTTAGTGTTTTCTAGTGTTTATTTTTAGTGTTTTAGTGTTTTAGTTTTAGAGTTTTAGTGTTTTCTTTTTAGTGTTTTAGTGTTTTAGTGTTTTAGTGTTTTAGTATTTAGTGTTTTCTAGTGTTTTAGAGTTTTAGTGTTTTCTAGTGTTTCATATTTTAGTGTTTTAGTGTTTTAGTGTTTTAGTGTTTTAGTGTTTTAGTGTTTTATTGTTTTATTTTTTAGTGTTTAGTGTTTTAGTGTTTTAGTGTTTTAGTGTTTTAGTGTTTTAGTGTTTTAAGTTTTTTAGTGTTTTTAGTGTTTTAGTGTTTTAGGTGTTTTGTGTTTTAGTGTTTAGTGTTTTAGTGTTTTAGTGTTTTTAGTTGTTTTAGTGCTTTTTTTAGTATTTTAGTGTTTTTAGTGTTTTAGTGTTTTAGTGTTTTCTAGTGTTTTAGTTGTTTTAAGTGTTTTCGTGTTTTAGGTGTTTTAGTGTTTTAGTGTTTTAGTGTTTTAGTGTTTTAGAGTTTTTAGTGTTTTAGTTTTTTTGTTTGTAGTGTTTTAGTGTTTTAAGTGTTTTATTGTTTTTAGTGTTTTTTTTAGGTTTTAGTGTTTTAGTGTTTTAGTGTTTTCGTGTTTTAGTGTTTTTTAGTGTTTTAGTGTTTTAGTGTTTTAGGTTTTTTGTGTTTTTTATGTTTTAGTGTTTTAGTGTTTAGTGTTTTAGTGTTTTAGTGTTTTGGTGTTTTAATTGTTTTAGTGTTTTAATTGTTTTAGTGTCTTATAGTGTTTTGGTGTTTTAGTTTTTTAATGTTTAGTGTTTTAGTGTTTTAGTGTTTTAGTGTTTTAGTGTTTTTGTTTTAGTGTTTTAGTGTTTTATGTTTTAGTGTATTAGTGGTTTTAGTGTTTTAATTGTTTTATGTGTTTTAGTGTTTAGTGTTTTTGAGTTTTAGTGTTTCAGTGTTTAAGTGTTTTAGTGTTTTAGAGTTTTAGTGTTTTAGTGTTTTAGCGTTTTAGTGTTTTTAGTGTTTTAGTGTTTTAGTGTTTTCATTGTTTTAGTGTTTTAGTGTTTTAGAGTGTTTAGTGTTTTAGTGTTTTAGATTTTTAGTGTTTTTGTGGTTTTTAGTTTAGTGTTTTAGTGTATTTTTGTTTTAGTGTTTTGTACTTTTTTAGTGTTTATAGTGTTTCTAGTGTTTTAGTGTTTTAGTGTTTTAGTGTTTTAGTGTTTTTAGGGTTTTAGTTTTTAGTGTTTTATGTGGTTTTAGTGTTTAGTGTTTTACTTTTGTTAGTGTTTTAGTGTTTTCAGTGTTTTAGTGTTTTAGTGTTTTAGTGTTTAGTGTTTTAGTGTTTTTAGTTTTTTAGTGTTTTTGTTTCAATGTTTGTTTTAGTGTTTTAGTGATTTAGTTTTAGAGTTGTTTTAGTGTTTTTAGTGTTTTAGAGTTTATGTGTTTTAGTGTTTTAGTGTTTTAGCGTTATAGTGTTTAGTGTTTTAGTTTAATGTTTAGTGTTTTTAGTGTTTTAGAGTTTTAGTGTTTAATGTTTTAGTGTTTATTGTTTTAGTGTTTTATTGTTTTAGTGTTTTAGTGTTTTAGCCTTTTAGTGTTTTCTAGTGTTTTAGTGTTTTAATGTTTTAATGTTTTAGTGTTTTAGTGTTTTAGTGTTTTAGATGTTTTAGTGTTTTAGTGTTTTAGTGTTTTAGTGTTTTAGTGTTTTAGTGTTTTAGTGTTTTAGTGTTTTAGTGTTTTAGTGTTTTCTAGTGTTTTAGTGTCTTAGTGTTTTCTAGTGTTTTAGCGTTTGCTAGTGTTTTAGTGTTTTAGTGTTTTAGTGTTTTAGTGTTTTAGTGTTTCAGAGTTTTAGTGTTTTAGTGTTTTATTGTTTTAGTGTTTTATTATTTTAGTGTTTTAGTGTTTTAGTGTTTTAGTGTTTTAGTGTTTTAGTGTTTTAGTGTTTTAGTGTTTTATTGTTTTAGTGTTTTATTGTTTTAGTGTTATAGAGTTTTAGTGTTTGAGTGTTTTATTGTTTTAGTGTTTTATTGTTTTATTGATTTAGTGTTTTAGTGTTTTAGCCTTTTAGTGTTTTCTAGTGTTTTAGTGTTTTAATGTTTAATGTTTTAGTGTTTTAGTGTTTTAGAGTTTTAGTCTTTTAGTGTTTTAGTGTTTTATTGTTTTAGTATTTTATTGTTTTAGTGTTTAAGAGTTTTAGTGTTTTAGTGTTTTCTTGTGTTTTAGTGTTTTAATGTTTAATGTTTTAGTGTTTTAGTGTTTTAGTGTTTTAGAGTTTTAGTGTTTTAGTGTTTTAGTGTTTTATTCTTTTAGTATTTTATTGTTTTAGTGTTTTAGTGTTTTAGAGTTTTAGTGTTTTCTAGTGTTTTAGTGTTTTAATGTTTAATGTTTTAGTGTTTTAGTGTTTTAGAGTTTTAGTGTTTTAGTGTTCTTGTGTTTTAGTGTTTTAGTGTTTTAGAGTTTTAGTGTTTTAGTGTTTTAGTGTTTTCTAGTGTTTTAGTGTCTTAGTGTTTTCTAGTGTTTTAGTGTTTTAGTGTTTTCTAGTGTTTTAGTGTTTTAGTGTTTTCTAGTGTTTTAGTTTTAGTGTTTTCCAGTGTTTTAGGTTTAGTGTTTTCTAGTGTTTTAGTTTTAGTGTTTTAGCGTTTTAGTGTTTTAATTTTAGTGTTTTAGTGTTTTACTTTTTTAGTGTTTTAGTGTTTCAATGTTTTAGTGTTTTAGTGTTTTAGAGTTTTAGTGTTTTCTAATGTTTTAGTTTTAGTGTTTTAGTGTTTTAGTTTTAGAGTTTTAGTTTTAGTGTTTTAGTGTTTTAGTGTTTTATTGTTTTAGTGTTTTATTGTTTTAGTGTTTTAGTGTTTTAGCGTTATAGTGTTTTAGTGTTTTAGTGTTTTAATGTTTAATGTTTTAGTGTTTGAGTGTTTTAGTGTTTTAGAGTTTTAGTGTTTAATGTTTTAGTGTTTATTGTTTTAGTGTTTTATTGATTTAGTGTTTTAGTGTTTTAGCCTTTTAGTGTTTTCTAGTGTTTTAGTGTTTTAATGTTTAATGTTTTAGTGTTTTAGTGTTTTAGTGTTTTAGTGTTTTAGTGTTTTAGTGTTTTAGTGTTTTAGTGTTTTAGAGTTTTAGTGTTTTAGTGTTTTAGTGTTTTAGTGTTTTAGTGTTTTAGTGTTTTAGTGTTTTCTAGTGTTTTAGTGTCTTAGTGTTTTCTAGTGTTTTAGCGTTTGCTAGTGTTTTACTGTTTTAGTGTTTTAGTGTTTTAGAGTTTTAGTGTTTTAGTGTTTCAGAGTTTTAGTGTTTTAGTGTTTTATTGTTTTAGTGTTTTATTATTTTAGTGTTTTAGTGTTTTAGCGTTTTAGTGTTTTAGTGTTTTCTAGTGTTTTAGTGTTTTAATGTTTAATAATAATAATAATAATAAATGTGCACTCAGGTTGAGCATTAGTGGTGGTTTAGTCTTTGCTGTAGTCTGTAATGGGTTTTGTCCTTTTCGCACATGTTATGATGTGGTATTTGCCGCATCTCTGTCCACACAACACACACTTGCATTCTTCGGTCGGCTCGTGGAATTTCTTGTTTGTACATATCTTGTTGTGAAATCCGTGTACTGCGAGTCGTGTTGTGACGTGTCTCTGGGGGTTGCACTCTCTGGTCCATCTGTCGTCCAGCATGGCAGTTGTGGTGTAGAAATCTATGTCTGTTTCCTTCTTCTTCCTATTTCTGATGCTTGTTTTAGTCCGATGTTTCAGGGTCCTCTTTCCGTAGAGAGAGATATATACTATGATGAGTGGTACATGATAAATAATAAACCAGTTTTAATGTTTAATGTTTTAGTGTTTTTTAATGTTTTAGTGTTTTAGTGTTTTAGAGTTTTAGTGTTTTAGTGTTTTAGTGTTTTAGTGTTTTAGTGTTTTATTGTTTTAGTGTTTTATTGTTTTAGTGTTATAGAGTTTTAGTGTTTGAGTGTTTTATTGTTTTAGTGTTTTATTGTTTTATTGATTTAGTGTTTTAGTGTTTTAGCGTTTTAGTGTTTTCTAGTGTTTTAGTGTTTTAATGTTTAATGTTTTAGTGTTTTAGTGTTTTAGAGTTTTAGTCTTTTAGTGTTTTAGTGTTTTATTGTTTTAGTATTTTATTGTTTTAGTGTTTAAGAGTTTTAGTGTTTTAGTGTTTTCTTGTGTTTAATGTTTTAATGTTTAATGTTTTAGTGTTTTAGTGTTTTAGTGTTTTAGTCTTTTAGAGTTTTAGTGTTTTAGTGTTTTAGTGTTTTATTCTTTTAGTATTTTATTGTTTTAGTGTTTTAGTGTTTTAGAGTTTTAGTGTTTTCTAATGTTTTAGTGTTTTAATGTTTAATGTTTTAGTGTTTTAGTGTTTTAGAGTTTTAGGGTTTTAGTGTTCTTGTGTTTTAGTGTTTTAGTGTTTTAGAGTTTTAGTGTTTTAGTGTTTTAGTGTTTTAGTGTTTTCTAGTGTTTTAGTGTCTAGGTGTTTTCTAGTGTTTTAGTGTTTTAGTGTTTTCCAGTGTTTTAGGTTTAGTGTTTTCTAGTGTTTTAGTTTTAGTGTTTTATCGTTTTAGTGTTTTAGTTTCAGTGTTTTAATTTTAGTGTTTTAGTGTTTTACTTTTTTAGTGTTTTAGTGTTTCAATGTTTTAGTGTTTTAGTGTTTTAGAGTTTTAGTGTTTTCTAATGTTTTAGTTTTAGTGTTTTAGTGTTTTAGTTTTAGAGTTTTAGTGTTTTAGTGTTTTAGTGTTTTAGAGTTTTAGTGTTTTCTAGTGTTTTAGTTTTAGTGTTCTCTAGTGTTTTAGTTTTAGTGTTTTCCGGTGTTTTAGGTTTAGTGTTTTCTAGTGTTTAATTTTAGTGTTTTAGTGTTTTAGTTTTAGAGTTTTAGTGTTTTAGTGTTTTAGTGTTTTAGTGTTTTAGAGTTTTGGTCTTGTAGTGTTTTAGTGTTTTATTGTTTTAGTGTTTTATATTTTTAGTGTTTTAGTGTTTTAGCGTTTTAGTGTTTTAGTGGTTTCTTTTGTTTTAGTGTTTTAATGTTTAAAGTTTTAGTGTTTTAGTGTTTTAGTGTTTTAGAGTTTTAGTGTTTTAGTGTTTTAGTGTTTATTGTTTGAGTGTTTTATTGATTTAGTGTTTTAGTGTTTTAGCCTTTTAGTGTTTTCTAGTGTCTAGTGTTTTAATATTTAATGTTTTAGTGTTCTAGTGTTTTAGAGTCTTAGTGTTTTCTAGTGTTTTAGTTTTAGTGTTCTCTAGTGTTTTAGTTTTAGTGTTTTCCAGTGTTTTAAGTTTAGTGTTTTCTAGTGTTTTAGTTTTAGTGTTTTAGTGTTTTAGTGTTTTAGTTTTAGAGTTTTAGTGTTTTAGTGTTTTAGTGTTCTAGTGTTTAGTGTTTTAGAGTTTTGGTCTTGTAGTGTTTTAGTGTTTTATTGTTTTAGTGTTTTATAGTTTTAGTGTTTTAGTGTTTTAGCGTTTTAGTGTTTTAGTGGTTTCTTTTGTTTTAGTGTTTTAATGTTTAATGTTTTAGTGTTTTAGTGTTTTAGTGTTTTAGAGTTTTAGTGTTTTAGTGTTTATTGTTTTAGTGTTTTATTGATTTAGTGTTTTAGCCTTTTAGTGTTTTCTAGTGTTTTAGTGTTTTAATGTTTAATGTTTTTGTGTTTAATGTTTTAGAGTTTTAGTGTTTTAGTGTTTTAGTGTTTTAGTGTTTTAGTCTTTTGGAGTTTTAGTGTTTTAGTGTTTTAGGGGTTTAGTGTTTCAGTGTTTTAGTGTTTTCTAGTGTTTTAGTGTCTTAGTGTTTTCTAGTGTTTTAGTGTTTTCTAGTGTTTTACTGTTTTATTGTTTTAGAGTTTTAGTGTTTAAGTGTTTTAGAGTTTTAGTGTTTTAGTGTTTTATTGTTTTAGTGTTTTATTATTTATTGTTTTATTGTTTTAGCGTTTTAGTGTTTTAGTGTTTTCTAGTGTTTTAGTGTTTTAATGTTTAATGTTTTAGTGTTTTTTAATGTTATAGTGTTTTAGTGTTTAAGTGTTTTAGTGTTATAGAGTTTTAGTGTTTTAGTGTTTTAGTGTTTTTAATTGTTTTAGTGTTTTATTGTTTTAGTGTTATAGAGTTTTAGTGTTTTAGTGTTTTATTGTTTTAGTGTTTTATTGTTTTAGTGTTTGAGCGTTTTAGTGTTTTAGTGTTTTCTAGTGTTTTAATGTTTAATGTTTCAGTGTTTTAGTGTTTTAGAGTTTTAGTGTTTTAGTGTTTTATTGTTTTAGTGTTTTAGTGTTTTAGCGTTTTAGTGTTATAGTATTTTCTAGTGTTTTAGTGTTCTAGTGTTTTAGTGTTTTAGAGTTTTAGTGTTTTAGTGTTTTAGTTTTTTAATGTTTAATGTTTTAGTGTTTTAGCGTTTTAGTGTTTTAGTGTTTTCTAGTGTTTTAGTTTTTTAATGTTTAATGTTTTAGTGTTTTTTAATGTTTTAGTGTTTAAGTGTTTAAATTTTAAGTGTTTTAAATGTTTAGTGTTTTAGAGTTTTAGTGTTTTAGTGTTTTAGAGTTTTAGTGTTTTAGTGTTTTCTAGTGTTTTACTGTTTTATTGTTTTAGTGTTTAAAGTTTTAGTGTTTTAGTGTTTTAGTGTTTTAGGGTTTCAGTGTTTTAGTGTTTTAGTGTTTTAATTTTATAGTGTTTTAGTGTTTTAGTGTTTTCTAGTGTTTTAGTGTTTTAGTGTTTTCTAGTGTTCTGGTGTTTTATTGTTTTCTAGTGTTTTAGTTTTAGTGTTTTACAGTGTTTTAATTTTAGTGTTTTCTAGTATTTTAGTTTTAGTGTTTTAGCGATTCAGTGTTTTAGTGTTTTAGAGTTTTAGTGTTTTAGTGTTTTATAGTTTTAGTGTTTTAGCGTATTAGTGTGTTACTATTTTCTACTGTTTTAGTGTTTTAATGTTTTATGTTTTAGTGTTTTAGTGTTTTAGAATTTTAGTGTTTTAGTGTTTTAGAGTTTTAGTGTTTTTGTGTTTTAGAGTTTTAGTGTATTTTGTTTTAGTGTTTTAGAGTTTTAGTGTTTTAGTGTTTTAGTGTTTTAGTGTTTTAGGGGCTCAGTGTTTTAGTGTTTAAGTGTTTTAATTTTATAGTGTTATAGTGTTTTCTAGTGTTTTAGTGTTTTCCAGTGTTTTAGGTTTAGTGTTTTCTAGGGTTTTAGTTTTAGTGTTTTAGCGTTTTAGTGTTTTAGTGTTTTACTTTTTTAGTGTTTTAGTGTTTCAATATTTTAGTGTTTTAGTGTTTTAGAGTTTTGGTGTTTTCTAGTGTTTTAGTTTTAGTGTTTTAGTGTTTTTTAATTTTAGTGTTCTAGTGTTTTACTTTTTTAGTGTTTTAGTGTTTCAATGTTTTAGTGTTTTAGTGTATTAGTGATTTAGTGTTTTAGAGTTTTAGTCTTTTAGTGTTTTAGTGTTTTATTGTTTTAGTGTTTTATTGTTTTAGTGTTTTAGTGTTTTAGCGTTATAGTGTTTTAGTGTTTTAGTGTTTTAGTGTTTTATTGTTTTAATGTTTTAGTGTTTGAGTGTTTTAGTGTTTTAGAGTTTTGGTGTTTAATGTTTTAGTGTTTATTGTTTTAGTGTTTTATTGATTTAGTGTTTTAGTGTTTTAGCCTTTTAGTGTTTTCTAGTGTTTTAGTGTTTTAATGTTTAATGTTTTAGTGTTTTAGTTTTTTACTGTTTTAGTGTTTTAGTGTTTTAGAGTTTTAGTGTATTAGTGTTTCAGAGTTTTAGTGTTTTAGTGTTTTATTGTTTTAGGGTTTTATTATTTTAGTGTTTTAGTGTTTTAGCGTTTTAGTGTTTTAGTGTTTTCTAGTGTTTTAGTGCTTTAATGTTTAATGTTTTAGTGTTTTTTAATGTTTTAGTGTTTTAGTGTTTTAGAGTTTTAGTGTTTTAGTGTTTTAGTGTTTTAGTGTTTTAGTGTTTTAGTGTTTTATTGTTTTAGTGTTTTATTGTTTTGGTGTTATAGAGTTTTAGTGTTTGAGTGTTTTATTGTTTTAGAGTTTTATTGTTTTATTGATTTAGTGTTTTAGTTTTTTAGCCTTTTAGTGTTTTCTAGTGTTTTAGTGTTTTAATGTTTAATGTTTTAGTGTTTTAGTGTTTTAGTGTTTTAGAGTTTTAGTCTTTTAGTGTTTTAGTGTTTTATTGTTTTAGTGTTATTATTGTTTTAGTGTTTTAGTGTTTAAGAGTTTTAGTGTTTTAGTGTTTTCTTGTGTTTTAGTGTTTTAAGTGTTGTTAGTGTTTTAGTGTTTTAGTGTTTTAGTGTTTTAGTGTTTTAGGTTTTTGTGTTTTAGTGTTTTAGTTGTTTTATTCTTTAAGTATTTTATTGTTTTAGTGTTTTAGTGTTTTAGAGTTTTAATGTTTTCTAGTGTTTTAGTGTTTTAATGTTTATGTTTTAGTGTTTTAGTGTTTTAGAGTTTTAGTGTTTTAGTTTCTTGTGTTTAGTTTTTAGTGTTTTAGCGTTTTAGTGTTGTAGGTGTTTTTAGTGTTTTAGTTTTTTTTTTAGTGTTTTAGTGTTTTAATGTTTAATGTTTTTAGTGTTTTTAATGTTTATAGTGTTTTTGTGTTTAAGTGTTTTAGTGTATAAGAGTTTTAGTGTTTTAGTGTTTTAGTGTTTTTAATTGTTTTAGTGTTTTAGTGTTTTAGTGTTTTACTGTTTTAGTGTTTAGTGTTTTAGTGTTTTTATTGTTTTAGTGTTTTATTGTTTTTAGTGTTTCAGCGTTTTTAGTGTTTTAAGTGTTTTTCTAGTGTTTTAATGTTTAATGTTTCAGATGTTTTAGTGTTTTAGTGTTTTAGAGTTTTAGTGTTTTAGTGTGTTTAGTGTTTTATTGTTTTAAGTGTTTTACTTGAGTTTAGTGTTTCAT
>JASPKZ010003611.1:0-21220 GCA_030220185.1 Diploptera punctata | reverse complement strand
AATTTAGGTACATGTCTTAACTGGTCATTTTGCGGAATAAATTCAAAGCAAACAAGTTATATATCAACCCTTACCGACCAACCGCTCCTACTATCACGTTATTCGTCTGAGTTTGCTCGATGGATACGCTTTTTTTCTGTGTGCTAGTGGTGATTTTATGTTATTATCGTTTTTGTGCGAGTCTCAAGGTAAATTCTCATATTTTATTTTGTTAGTATGTATTTTAGTTTAATCATAAATATTAAATTAACAGAGAAAGGTTTTTATTTAATCAGAAATATTACTTCTTTAGTTTCATCTAGGGTTTTAGTTTATTTCCCTGCATTTCCCTGTGCACTGGGTATACTTTTCTGAATGTCCTATTTCTACACTACAAGAAACATGTTCACTTGCTTGCGAAAGTTTGCGAACTCATGTAACTATTTCTTATTTTCAGAATGACTACACAAATTTCTCGTCGTTCGTTTTTTGACGTTTGGTTTTCTAACGCCAAAGAATTAAGATAGGATGCTTCGTTGCAACATATTTTGCAAGAACTTGGTGTCCAGTCAGTTTCGGAAGATATTTTGAAGAGTTTAAAAGCAACAATCAGTAGAGTTAGTAAAAAATCGACTAAACATGGTCAAAATAAGGAAGACATCGAGAAGAGTTCTTAAAAGCGAATTTTTCATGGTTAGAAGCGAACACTTTATTTATGGGTATTGTCAGTGAACCTATCGTTTATTTTTCAGTACCTGGAATTAGTAACCGGGCCGGAAGACCACTGAAAGACTTTGAAATGTTCAGTAAAATAACAAAGTGAATGCGAATTCATCCTCTTGAAACTATGTATCCGGAAGAGATATCGATGGCAAACGAAGTACAGCTTCGTCAGTCAGGAAGAAGGGATTCAGCAGCTATTGTTAAAGAGCTTTGCCAGTTTTTACCCAGAAGAGGTACAGACATAAAGAAACATGGAAGTGTTTAATCAGTCCAACGCAAGGCAAACAAAATTAATTAACAAAAATCTGTACCCAATGCCAGTAAGCATGCATAAAATTTTATTTCATGAGAAACATGTCATTTCTTCATGTGTTTTACCAATCGGTCAATGTGTGAAGAAGCTCAAGAGGCAAGAAACAAACACAATAGGAAATTTAGAGAATTTTTCACAAGAAACATTTTAGAATTGATACAAACTCTGATTTACTGAGTACATTGTTAATTTCATCAGATACCTTAATTTCTAGTCTGCGTGCGACTCAAAAACAAAATGTTGTAAAATTAAACCTGAGGTACACGAGCTATTAGAAGTAACAACACAACTGTTGAACGTGTGATACCAATAGACGAAACACAGAGATCCGAAGAATCTGATAGAGAATCTGAAGACTTGGATCGAAGTATTCAAGAATCTTATGGTGATTCTAACTAATCTTAATTGCACTAAATTTTGTATTGCTCTTTGTTTTATTTATTTTTATTTTAATGCATATTATTAATTGCAAAAATATGTTTTTTTTTCAATTATACGTCTAAAACTTTCAGAATATTTTTTTTATTTATTCATTTATACTTCACCACCTAATAACACATAAATATGGGACAAAATAATTTTGTCCAGCTAGATTTTTAAAATATTACTCTGTGCGCCGTAGCTGAATGGTTTGTGACAAGATGCCTTAACAGAGAGCACCGGTTCGAGTCCCCATGACAGAAGATATTTTCTCATGGAATTTCGGCCACCAAGGGACTGTTTTCCGCCGAGAATCGCCAAGAGTTATGTCAGCTACAGTATTTAGCGGCTGCAGTCGAGAAAACCAGTCATAACGGCTGGAGTATTCGACATGCTGACCAAAGTCACCCCTATGCATTGGCTAGATGATGGGCCACCTCTGTGATTGATATATTTGAATGTGAGATCAGCAGCTTGCTGGTAGGCCAAAGACTATGTAGGCCTGTCGCGCCATTTAGTTTTTTTAAACACACGAACTTTTGAATTTGTTGCGCTGATTGTTTGACAGTTGTGCATAAGCTATAGCATACGGTTCCGACGCTTTCACGTTGCTAACGCAATGAGTCCCTGATAGCTGCAATATGTTCAAATTGTTTTTCTAGAAATTTCTTTCCTTCTACATAACAGTTATTTGGTTGGTTTTACAGCTCACATTATAGAATTCTGCACCATTTATCTCGTTTTCCGATTATCTATATTTCGTGCCATACGTTTTATTGGCCGCCAATCATATCTCACTCTTTCCATAGTACGATTCAAAGAAGTTCCATTTGATGTGAAAATCCAAATATTCAAGTAAGCAGTGTCACAATGCTAAATGTATAGGCCTATTTCTATTTAAATTGTCTGCTGCTCCAACTGAAAAATTTTATCACCTCAAGTTTTCGATGAAGTACCTATAGTTCAGAAAACACTTTTCTTAAGCAAACATGTATAAGACACTTTTCATGTGTCACATAACCTAACACTACAACAAAGTATTTCTTCTGAACTTCTCTGTCACCTTCCATCTAAACTAGGCAACAGCAATTAATATCGAGATTTGCTTATTCTTGCAATAAACAGCCTAGATCTCATTTTCTTCTTTGTGGGTATAATTTTCTGAGAAATCAACAAGTATGGCTGTTCGATTTACTGCAATTTATTCCCGAATATATTTAAATGCTTCTACTGACTGTCGCTAAGCTCAAATTGACACAGAAGAACGGCCAATAATTATTTTGTAGGACAACTGAACCGAACAGTCTACCAGATTTACTAAACTATATTTATGTTAATCCTCAGCGGAGTGCAGCAAGCAACTGACAGCGCCGTGCGTATAGCAATATAAAATGAGAGGACAAAAAGTCAGTCACTCACGGGATACTAGCGGGAAAAATAATTACTTTACAAGAAAATGTCATCAATACGTTTTTGTTAGTTGTGTACCGATAATGTAGAATCCAAGAGGAAATTTTAATCCATCAATTATTATGTTGTGTACAGTAATTTTTATACGTTTTCAGTGACTGACTGACCATAACCTACAATTAACGATTATAGGGCATATTTAAGGTATATAGAACATTCGAAATTATTTAATATTATTTAATTTACGATTAAGGGGAACCAAAGTATGGTTTAACAAAAGAGTTTGTGAAATAAAACGAATTAATACGACCAAAGCATTAAACAACAAATTATTAAATTTTTGCGTGTTTTATGAAAAGTTCTACCATTAATATCAGATTAAAATAATACACATTTGAAACATTATATTATAGAAATAATATATATTACGTTAACAAAATTACTCCTATGTCAATTTTAAAAAAATTCAGCTCGGTATGATATTTTAATGGAATCGCTCTATTACACATAATTTGATATCTTTTAATGTGTCATGTCTAGACCCAAATCATAAGTACGTAGCAACACAAATAATTAAAACATTGGAATTGTCCCACACACTTAGGCTGTCATCTAACATAATGCTTGGTCTTGGTGACAACGGAAGTACTTACGTTGGACCAGTTGGATTGTAACAAAAATTGGAGGATATGTTATTAATTTACATTAAATATGATGAATTTAGTCATTTTTGCTGCAAATTTAATAAAACCCGTGTTATTTGTCATTAAATTTCAATCGCGTCTCATTGGCCGGTTCGTAACGGCACGGTTGCTTATTGCAGCTGGTTTGAAGCACAAGTGCTGCTAGCGCTCTAGCTATAGCGGTGCGAAGTTTCCCTTCGTATTAACATTAATAACTATTTTTGAATACTTTATACAGATAGCAGAGCACTGTATACTTTGTTTACTTGAAATTCAGAATCGGTTATAATTTCTTTGTACTGGAGTAACAGAAACAATTACCATTTACAATAACATCAATGGTGATAATGAAATTGTTTGTAACAAAGAGTTTTGCGAACACCATGAGCATCTGATGATGGCAAACCTGGAGCAGTTACATGGTGGCACATTCACTAAAACCAAATGTCAAATGCATATTTCAATCACATTTGTGAATCTCGTTACAACTTTGGTCAACACGTTATACCCAGACTTTGTCCAAGCATAAATACGCATATCTTTGTAAATTTACTGCTGACAGTTGATTGTATCATCTCTCAGTGACATTGATTCACTAATTGTGTAGCTGATCACGGTTATGTGAAAGCTATGTACAAATTCAATAATAAAAAATGAAATTATCAACTCACAAGATAAAAATGGCAACACTGCACTCTCATTAGACAGTCCATAAAGGTAAAATTGACATCGTCAAGTTATTGTTAAAACATTGGGCTGATGTTAATATATCTAATGAGGCATAACAATACTACCACTAATCCAGACAGCTGAGTGTGAGTTCAAATAGGAGATTTCCTTGTTGAACATGGAGCTGATCGTAAATGCATAGAGATAGATGAATGGCAACACTGCACTGTTTTTAGCAACCTGTCAGGGTGCACATAACATTGTGGAGTTCATGTTACAACACGGTGCAGATGTTAATATATCGAATAATTATAACAGGACTCACTATTCTGGCTGCTATGCGTGACTGTGTGCAAGTAGCAGAGACTCCTTGTTCAACATGGAGCTGATGTAAATGCAAAAATTGAACATGGCAGCACTGCGCTTCTCATTATCAGCGTAGAATGGCGAAAAACATGAATTTTTTTAAATTTTTTGTTACCACTCTCATCATCTCAGTGACATTGATTCACTAATTTGTGTACCTGGTCACGGGCTATGTGAAAGCTGTACAAATCTAATAAAAAAATGAAATTAATCAAACTCACAAGATAAAAATGGCAACAACACTGCACTCTCATTAGCAGTCACATAAGGGTAAAATTGACATCGTCAAGTTATTGTTAAAACATGTGGTGCTGATGTTAATATATCTAATGAGGATAAAACAATACTTCACTAATCCAGACAGCTGAGTGTGGCGTGTACAAATAGGAGAGTTCCTTGTTGAACCATGGAGGCTGATGTAAATGCTAGAGATTATGAATGGCAACACTGCACTGTTATTAGTAACCTGTTCAGGTGCACATAACATTGTGGAGGTTCATGTTACAAAGACACGGCGCAGATGTTAATATATCGATAATTATAACAGGACTCCACTAATTCTGGCTGCTGTGCGTGACTGTGTGCAAGTAGTGCAGAGCTCCTTGTTCAAACATGGAGCTGATGTAAATGCAAAATTGAACATGGGCAGCACTGCGCTCTCATTATCAGCTACGTTGGCGAAAACATGAGAATAGTGGTTTTTTTTGTTTACCACTCTCATCTCTTAGTGGACATTGCTTCACTAATTTTGTGTAAGCTGATCACGGTTATGTGAAAGCTTGTACAATTCTAATAAAAAAATGATATTATCAACTCAACAAGATAAAAATGGCAAACACTGCACTCTCATTAGCAGTCCATAAAGGTTAAAAATTGACGATTCGTCAATGTTATTGTTAAAAAATGGAGGCTGATGTTAATATGTCTAATGAGGATGACCAATATTCTCACACTAATCCAGACAGCTGAGTGTGGCCGTGTTACAAATGTAGGAGCGTTCCTTGTTGAACATGGAGCTTGATGTAAATGCTAGAGATATGAATGGCAAGGCACTGCCTGCACTGTTATTAGCAACCTATGTCATGGGTGCACATAACATTGTGTGAGTTCCTGTTACAAACACCGTGTCAGATGTTAATATATATCGAATAATGTATAACAGGACTCCACTAATTCTGGCTGCTGTGCGTGACTTGTGTGCAAGTAGCAGAGCTCGTTGTTTCAACATGAGCTCATGTAATGCATGTAGATATATGTTATGGGCAACACTGCACTGTGTTGGGCAATTTATTATAAACATGATGATTTATAGTAACAGTTGTTAACACATGGTGCTGTTAAACAGACACATATGTAACGTAACTAACGATGTAAATAAACACATTACGTTAACATTTAATAACATTGTTATTGAATGTAACCATTAGGCCAGTGACGCTCTGCGTGCCTATTTCAAATAACATGCTCCTCAACTAGTTATCGATCCAGTTAGAGGTATATGATGAGATGAAGCCTTTTATATTAAATGTCTATTGAATAACAAGGATTCCGGCCCCCGACACACCTGACGCACACATCACAGGGGCTGATAGGAATGTAATGGATCAGATAAGTGCAAAGAATTGGTGAAAAGAAATTTGTGGCAAGGGGACCATGGGAGATATCCCGAGAAGAGATCTGCCCAGACTATGTTCCGCCCACCACAAAATACCACATGGAGTGACCGAGACTACGAATCTCTGGATCCCAGTGAGCGTCTAACAGCTTGTGTGACAGAGCTGCCTACAAATAATTTACTACTCGTACTTATTTATTTTAATGTGATGCTTGAACTATTAAAATGTCATTTGTGTAGCAAACATGTGTTTTATATAAGCTGATTTACAGTAACTCTCACCTACACACATTTCATTACTACATGACGTGCTGTGTGTTTTATCTTGTCTCATCACTTTTAAATTTGTCTCATTGATAACATTCAGCTCCACCTTCCTTCAACGTTTATTATTACTACATTGTCATTATCACATATCATTATTATTATTATTATTATTATTATTATTATTATTATTTATTATTATGTATTATTATTATTGAATGACAGAACAAGCGGAGTGGAGGACATTGAGTGGATGGATAGAGACGAGTGGGGAGAATGAAAGTTAAAACTTTGGGCACAGAAATATGTATGAAATATTGAAAATGTATATATAAATACAAAATAAATAAAGTGGTTATTGTCATATTCATAAATTCTAAAAGTATGTAGCTATTGTGGTTGTTCTAAAGGAAAGATTTAAAAAAAAGTGTACGTATCTTTATCTATCTTAGTTTGTAGATACCTAAAAATGACCATGATAATAATTTTATATATCTGTGTGTGTGTGTTGTGTGTGTGTGTGTAAAAACCACAAATTAGGATTTTCTGAAAACCAAACTCAGCATATAGCTATAAATTAACAAATGTAAGGTCGAATTCGTTAAGCAGCAAAATTGAACACTTGTAGGAGTTCACTTGAAGTGAAAATTTAAAAATTGCTGTTACCTGCCAGAATTTGTTTTTATTTTCACAACGAATCTTTGTATATGAGCCTTGAAATAAAACAAGAAACATTTTCTCTAAAATATGAGCGCTTGTCAGACAATTAGGAGTGAGGATATACCAGACAGACTTACATATTGTTTAACAAAACACAGATACATTATGTAACATTCTACTTGTTGGGAAAATCACACAGTTCCTGTGTCACGCAAGGTTGTTAGAATAATATGTTATTATTTACTTAATTAAACAATGCATATCCTCAAGTAGAAAGAATGGAAGGACCACATGTTAATCCTGGCCACCGTCTGATTTGTAAAAAGCAAGTAAAAATAACAGAATTCAACATAATGTGAAAAATAAAACATTTGTACGATACAAGGAATTAAAAAATATTTTATAAATTTTATTAGCATGCATTAAAATGTAATGGTAAATAAATAACTTATAAACTGAATGTTTTAGTTTGTATTTTACATCAGTGTTTTTCAAACTGTGGTCCGCAGGAAGTGTTTTCCTCACACTCAACATGTATTTCAAAATGAGACCAATTGTAATTATCAATTGTTTTAAAAATGTATGAACTTTAAGATGGTCCTAAAGTTTCTTGAAATAACACATATATTATTTCAACTTAGAATTATTAACTTCGTTGTATTGTGAAACATGTATGCTAAATGCCACATTCACTGATCCTTATTCTCAGACCAGATCACATCTCAGTTCCCTACGTTCCAACTGAATATCACCCTCCCAACATACACTTATATGACAACAGTTGAAACAAACAACATTATGAGCTGAGAATGTTGTAGCTATTTAAGGAACATTGAAGGCAGTGAGAAGTATATATGGTTCAGTTGTGGAAAGTGAATAGCCGAGAGTTAGAACTATAGGGTGAGACACAGATAATTTGTGAATTAAAAAGTTCAGGGTTCAGTAAAAAAAAGTTGTGTTAGGTTTCAATATTAAATATACCTTATATTTCTACAGTTGGAGTTTATTTTTTTTTTATTTAAGATTTCGGTATAATTTCATTAGAGAAGTCGTTGCTAACGAAAATATATAAAGAACATCATGGCAGTAGAAGGTACATGGGAAGGCCTAGGAAGACGTGGGAGGGGATATAAAGGAGATGGTGTGAGGAATATAGCAACAGGAGAAAAGAGGGAGCTACAGGCTCTGGTACTTGAATGACCTTAACACCACATGAACAAAAAGAAAATAATAATTAGAAGATACATCTATTTACAAATAAAAGTTAATAGAAGGAGACACTGTGATTACGGAACAGGCAGTTAGTGGTAAAGAAGAAAAAAGATATAGTTAATAGAGAGGAAAGGAAAACGATTTATAAACCTTAAGAAATTTTACAAAAATTAAAATTTGCACCTCTCCTCAAATCCTGTCTTCTAATTAGAACCGGTTTTATAACCTATGTGGTTACATCTTCAATAGTTACACGACCGATGTTCTGTCGTCCAGGAAAACTGCTTCCTACTCCAATGAACCTTTCAATCAAATCAACTTCCCTGGAAATTTAAATTCATTATTTTTCTTTCTTAGTTTTTTGAACGTGGATTTTTTCGGAAACGGTGAGCTTCTTAGGTTCTTTCTTTGTCTTATTATTGAACTATTATAAGGAAATATCACTATGGGCTAATAAAACAAATACAAAAACTAAAATGTCGATTGTGAATATAACAATGAAATAATAATAATAATAATAATAATATTAATATTAATAATAATAATAATATCAATAATAATAACAAATTTTCTTCTCAGAGTTAAGACCTAAGGCCTTCGAATGTATGTATATTATTGTTTTACATCTAAATTACAATAAACAAAATGATTACATGGTTATATCTACAATTATTATTTACAATACATTTGACTTACTCTAGATTTAAACGACTGAAATACAAAAATGTACAATGTAAAAAAACGGAAAAGAAAGTATTTACAAGTATTTGACGATAAAGTTCTTAGGATATTTTTTTAACCAACGATAGATGAGCATACAGGAGAATATTAACAGTTAGCTAAGAATGAGAATGAAAAGCTGTGAGTAGAAGCTTCTTATCGGAAAACCAGATGGAAAACGCCCAGTTGGTAGACCAACAATTAGATCGGAGAATAACATTACCTATGATATGAGGGAATTCGATTACACAGGAGGTACTGTGAAAATATTAGCTCTGGACTGGCATTATATGGGGAGCTGATATCCGCACGACAAATGAACCTACTGGTTCAATCGTACCAGTGGGTTAGTTAGACATATAATGAATCTAGTTCTGTTGAAAAATTAATTATTTAAAAAGAAGTAATTGTATAAGCGTGACTTAATAGTGTCAAGTGAGCAGCAACCCCTGATATCTTGAGGGAGGGAATTCCAGGAACAGGCAGAAGTTACTGTGAAAGAAGTAGAATAAAAAAGAAGTGCTGTGTATATACGATTGTTAGCAGACTGGTTATCTTGTGCTTTAGTCTCATATATTGTGGTAAGAACGATAACTTCTCTAATCTGGACGCCAGGGTAGCTAGGAGTGTTGAAATTCAGAAAACTTAAAAAGAAGTGAACTTTATTGAAAAGAGTACAAATGGTAGTTGGATCATGACATTCTGCATCGTGGAACATATTTAAACACCCCTGTGCTCTGTATACAGTACAAATTCTGCTGTAGCCCCATGCATCTCGAGGGGACACCACCAGTCAGCACACGTCATTTCTTCAGATGAACTTGTTCCCAGTCCTGAAACAAACGCAAGTCATTTTAAATAGTTCACCCCTCCAGCTCTTCTTACTTCAATTCGAATCGTTCAAAGTGAATTAAATAGATAAAAAAGCATTTCATGTATATATATAATATATATATATATATATATATATATATATATATCTGATCTGCTTTTAAATCATTTTGAATTAGCCAACCACCCTCGAGCTATACTTTAGTTCAATTTGAATCGTTCAGATGAACCAAACAGAAAAAATATATCATTATAAATATATATATCTATATATATATATATATATATATATATATATATATCTTAGATTTAAGTAATACTGATAGTTCACACTCCATCTGTTTTTTAGTTCATTTGAATCGTTCAAATCAAAATAAACTAAATGGTTTAAAAAAAAGTCCCATAAAAATAATATATAATAATAATATTAATAGCTTTATTTTACCTGGCAGAGTTAAGGCCTTAAGGCCTTGTCTACCACTCAACCAGGTTGATTTAACTTTTTAAGTCATCCTGAATAGTTCACATTCAATCCGTTCTTTAGCTCAGTTTGCATAGTTCAAACAAAAAATTAACTAAATGGACATAAAAAGCATGTCATGATAAAAAAAAATCTTATTTATTTTTAAGTCATTCTAAATAGTTCACCCTTCTGCTGCTTTCTAGTTCAGTTTGAATCGTTTGAACGAAAATGAAAAGTAAATGGAAGAAAATCATCTCGTAATAAAACTTTTTACCAAAAGCTATTGAAAGGAAGTTTGTAAAAATTATCACATTTCTTGTTCGCATCCTAGTTTTGCCTTCTATTCCCGGAGTCGCAGTTTTAAGCCCATCCTCGGTCGATGAATTTTTCGTTTTAGAAAAATCCTAAGGGTAAGTTCTCCTGCAAGGAAACTCTAAAGCCATGAAAGAACTTTAACCCCGAATAAAAAAAGACCTATGATGCAAAATTAACTGAAGGGGGCTTCATAAATTCAAGTTAGTAATAACTTATTTGTTGTAATATACAGTCTGATTGAGGTGATGTGGTCACTCGTTGACAAATCAGTAGCCAATTAGCGTAACTAAATATAACTTGGTTAAAAAAACTATAGACCAAATCGAGAAGAACAGACAGCGTGAATGGAGAAGACTTCATGACGTTGAGTTGCATGGTTATACAAAGGAAGCCAGATATAATAAGAACAGTTAAGTCTCATAATAAACTGCGAAAGGGCAGGGACAGGACAGTGCCACGAATGGGGAACAAAAGAGGAACATGGAAGCTTATTGTAGGCAAAACCAGAGAAAAAAACGCCCAGTTTCCAGAACAAAGAAGAGGTGTAGATAGACTAAACATTAACCTTGATTTGATAACAAAATAGATTATACAGAAATGTTTGGAAATCATTAGCTCAGGATCAGGGATGATTGGAGAACTTTAGGTCCGCTTCGCCATGAAATGAAATGGGTGCGATAGCAAATAGTGGCCAGTGTGAGTTAGTTAATTATTCGGGTTGTTTTGAAAAAGTTATTTAATGTTGTACACATAATAGGTATATGTATTGTGTTAAATTTCTTACACGTAGATCCAAATTCATAGGTTAACATATAGCAACCTAAAACAGTGGATTTCTTTTCAGGCACAATTACCTGTTACGGTAGGAAGCGAATTAATAGGCTAGTAAAAATGCCAAAAAAACAACTTTAAAAGGACTAAAGGGATGTCCCAAAAGTTACCTACAAAATTAAAGGGAAAAAAAGGGTGTTTGGTGTAAATGATTTAAGTTTAGATTTCAAACAGCATTTTTTATTAAGGTAATAAAAATATTTTTAAAAAGTTAAAAAGTACAAAATTCTACTTAAAAAACAACAAACCTGTAAGTTGCAGCGGAAAAACTTATTACTGAAAATGCATCTTTCTTCATATCTTTATTTCTTTTCTTTTGTTTTTTAATTAAACATAGTTTGAAAAAAGGAACTTCTGTGTTCAATTAAAATAAAGTTCTGGGAGATTTTTATGTAGAACTAGCTAATACACGGCATGCGCTGCTACGCGCAGCATAAGCCATTTATCCTGTCCAAAAAGCTACATTTTTTCACAGTTTTCACTACAAAGGGTAATTTTTAAGGGTGATGAGGGGCTGAGTAATCAGTACTTCCAATTCTTTGAACCAAAATTCTAACAAATATATTAGTAAGCAGACTTACTCCTTTATTTTGATGATATTCTAGGGGCTCATCAATGTGCATTTAGAAAGAAACTTGTCTACAAACAGATCAGATTTTTATATAAATGACAGATTTTAGAAAATAGATGGGAATATAATGGTACTGTACATCAACTGTACTAGACTTCAAAAAAGGCACATGATTCAATTAAGAAGGGAATTTCTAACTAAAAATTAGTTAGATTATACGAATGTGTATAAATAGTACAAACAAAGATTAGGGGGCGTGCTAGGCAACACAGTTTTAGGATATGATGAATCTTGAAGAAGATTTTCGGGCTGTAGGCCGTGGGTCTCGAGGCTTGAAGTTCCCCGACGATTCGCCAGAGACTGGCGTCTGGGCATCCTCAAGGGTTAATCTCTCGGCGAAATATCGTGGAACTTCAAGCCTCGAGGACACACGGCCTACAGCCCGGAAATATTCTTCAAGGTCACAATAACACAAACCGGAGCCGTGAAAGCCTAAGTCAATACAAACAGTTTTCGGATACATTTTGAAATCCACACATCAGTGTTGACAGCAAGGGAGATCAACTATCTCATCTAATATTTAAATTTTGTACTAGAGCATGCCATTAAATATCTTATAGAGGATGAAGAAAGCCTACAACTCAATGGTAATTATAACTGTATTTATGCTGATGATCTAGTACTATTGGGCGACAGCGAGGAGGAGACTAAAAGCCAACACGTACACACTTATTGAGTAACACTAAGAAATTGGGACTGCAACTAAGGCCAACAAACCCAAATATATTGCCACACGTAGATGTATATTATATAATGGAAATGACAGTAGTGAAAGATGAGGAAAATTTTGAGGAGAAGTGGCTGAATTCAGGTACCTAGAAACAATAAGAACAAACAGGGAATGAGATGCACAAAGAAATTAAACAATTGGGCTCAATCTGGAATGGAAATGCGTGCTATATATGCATTACAGGACTCTTGACGTCCAACTCCTTTCAAAAAAACCTTAAAACTGAAAATATATAAAACCATAATTCTACCAGTATATGAGAAACGTGTTTTATATGGGGGCGAAACATGGACTCTTACTTTAAGGGAGGAAAGGAGATTACAAAGTATTTGAGGATAAAGTTCATAGGAAAATTTTTGGACCCAAGAGAGATGAACAGACAGGTGAATGGAGAAGACTAGATAACAGTGAACTGCATGGGTCATCATAGGAAGCCAGATATAATAAAAACAGTTAAGTCTCGTAGATTGTTGAATAGGCAGGACATGGTGGCACGAATGGGGAATGAAAGATGTGAATGGAAGCTTCTTGTAGGAAAAACGAGAGGGAAAAACGCGTACCGTAGTTGGTAGACCAAGAATGAGATGGGAGGAGAATATGATTAATTATGATTTGTGTGAAGTAGATTATACAAGAATGAATCTGAAAACATTAGACTCATGACAGGGATGTATGGAGAGCTTATGTCCGCGCGGCCATGAACCTATGGTTTCTTATAGTGCCAGTGATTTAGAGTTTTAAAAGTGTTTCTTAAGAAAAAATATCTTCTCTGCATCGCATATAATGACTATCATTTGGTATTGTTTTCCCCCAATTTAACAATTTAGTTTACATTTAGAAGATGAGTGATTCCTGAAGTGAAATTATTTCAGTATTCGAACTTGAACCGGTGCACTTGTTGCTTGTAATACACATCCCCGAAGAAAGAACTGGACCCGGTGTTGCAGATGTGCCCACTTGTTGCTTGTATAACACATCCCGAGAACTGGACCCGGTGTTGCAGATGTGCCCATTGTTGCTGAATGTATACACATCCCGAAGAACTTGACCCGGTGTTGGAGATGTGGCCACTTTGTTGCTTGTATACACATCCCGAAGAACTGGACCCGGTGGTGTTGCAGATGTGCCACTTGTTGCTGTATACACATCCCGAAAAACCTGACCCGGTGTTGGAGATGTGCCACTTGTTTGCTTGTATACACATCCCGAAGAACTTGACCCGGTGTTGGAGATGTGTCACTTGTTGCTTTTATACACATCCCGAAGAACCTGACCCGGTGTTGGAGATGTGCCACTGTTTTGTTTGTATACACATCCCGAAGAACTTGACCCGGTGTTGGAGAATGTGGCCAACTTGTTGCTTGTATACACATCCCGAAGAACTTGACCCGGGTTGGAGATGTGCCACTTGTTGCTCGTATACACATCCCGAAGAACTTGCCCCGGTGTGGAGACTGTGTCACTTGTTGCTCGTATCACATCCCGAAGAACCTGAACCACGGTGTTGGAGATGTGCCACTTGTTGTTTTGTATACACATCCCGAAGAACTTGACCCGGTGTTGAAGATGGGTGCCACTTGTTGCTTGTATACACCTCCCGAAGAACTTGACCCGGTGTTGGAGATGTGTCACTTGTTGCTCGTATACACAATCCCGAAGAACCTGACCCGGTGTTGGAGATGTGCCACTTGTTGTTTGTATACCACATCCCGAAGAACCTGACCCGGTGTTGGAGATGTGCCACTTGTTGTTTTGTATACACATCCCCGAAGAACCTGAACCCGGTGTTGGAGATGTCGCCATATGTTGTTTGTATACACATCCCGAAGAACCTGACCCGGTGTTGGAGATGTGCCACTATGTTGTTTGTATACACAATCCGAAGAACTTGACCCGGGGTTGGAGATGTGCCACTTGTTTGCTTGTATACACATCCCACGAAGAACTTGAACCCGGTGGTGGAGATGTGCCACTTGTTGCTTGTATACACATCCCGAAGAACTTGACACGGTGTTGGAGATGTGCCACTTGGTTGTTTGTATACACATCCCGAAGAACTTGACCAGTGGTGGAGATGTGCCACTTTGGTTGTTTGTATACACATCCCCAAGACACTGACCGGTGTTGGAAGATGTGCCACTTGTTGTTTGTATACACATCCCGAAGAACTTGACCCGGTGATTGGAGATGTGCCACTTGTTGCTTGTATACACATCCCGAAGAACTTGACCCGTGTTGTTGGAGATGTGCCACTGTGTTGCTTGTATACACATCCCGAAGAACCTGACCCGGTGTTGGAGATGTGCCACTTGTTGTTTGTATACACATCCCGAAGAACTTGACCCCGGTGTTGGAGATGTGCCACTTGTTGTTTGTTATACACATCCCGAAGAACTTGACCCGGTGTTTGGAGATGTGCCACTTGTTGCTTTGTATACACATCCCGAAGAACTTGACCCTGCTGTTGGAGATGTGCAACTTGGTGGGTGTATACACATCCCGAAGAACTTGACCCGGTGTTGGAGATGTGCCACTTGTTGCTTGTATACACAATCCCGAAGAAACTTGACCCGGTGTTGGAGATGTGTCAACTTGTTGCTCGTATACACATCCCGAAGAACTTGACCCGGTGTTGGAGATGTGCCACTTGTTGCTTTGTATACACATCCCGAAGAACTTGACCCGGTGTTGGAGATGTACCACTTGTTGCTCGTATACACATCCCGAAGAACCTGACCCGGTGGTTGAAGATGTGCCACTTGTTGTTTGTATACCATCCCGAAGAACTTGGCCCGGTGTTGGAGATGTGCCACTTGTTGCTCGTATACACATCCCAAGAAACCTGACCCGTGTTGGAGATGTGGCCACTTGTTGCTCGTATACACATCCCGAAGAACCTGACCCGGTGTTGGAGATGTGCCACTTGTTGCTTGTATACACATCCCGAAGAACTTGACCCGGTGTTGGAGATGTGTCACTTGTTGCTCGTATACACATCCCAAAGAACCTGACCCGGTGTTGGAGATGTGCCACTTGTTGTTTGTATACACATCCCAGAAGAACCTGACGGTGGTAGAAGATGTGCCACTTGTTTGCTCTAATAAAACATCCCGAAGAACCTGACCCGGTGTTTGGAGATGTGCCACTTGTTGCTCGTATACACATCCCGAAGAACCTGACCCAGGTTGGAGATGTGCCACTTGTTGCTTTGTATACACCCATCCCGAAGAACCTGACCCGGTGTTGGAGATGTGTCACTTGTTGCTCGTATACACATCTCCGAAAAACCGGACCCGGTGTTGGAGATGTGGCCACTTGTTGTTTGTATACACATCCCGAAGAGAACTTGACCCGGTGTTGAAGAATGTGCCACTTGTTTTGCTCGTATACACATCCCGAAGAACCTGACCCGGTGTTGGAGATGTGCCACTTGTTGCTTGTATACACATCCCAAGAAGAAACCGAACCCGGTGTTGTGAGATGTGCCCATTGTTGTTGTATACACATCCCGAAAACCTGACCCGGTTTTGAGATGTGCCACCTTGTTGTTTGTATACACATCCCGAAGAACTTGACCACGGTGTTGGAGATTGTGCCCACTTGTTGCCCGAATGTGAATTTTTTAAAGTATAAAATCAATTTAATTTATTTTAGTGGTGATATCATTCTTTAAGTACGGCAGATCATTTTTTATCGAGTAAAAAACAAGGGAGAGAAACGACCTTGTAAATTAGCAGAAATTAATTTTATTTTCATAAAGTAACACTCAAGTCATTGTCAATATTAAATAATATCTTCACCTAACGAAACGTGTTTATGTTTTGTCGAAAATGGTTCCAATTTTTGTGTAACATGTGAGGATCAATATTTAACTAGGTTTTCATTCACAACATTTCATTAACGAACTTGTTTTGTTAGGGCTAAATAGTTAATGTCCCTTTTTTAAAGATATTTCAATAGCTTACCTGTAAAGTAGTGCAATCATTCAGCAATTTAATGTTTTTGTATTGAAAATAAAATAAAACACACTTCAGATTTTAAAAGAGAGAGACAAAAGAGGACACATTTCACGACCATTCGTTAAAATTGTAAATTACACATTGCGCTACTGTGAATAGTTTACTTTTTGTCCTTATCAAAGTTTCCGACTTCCAATGATGACATGTTGAACTCAATCGGGCGGAGAAAATCTCCCTGAAAACTCCGAAACGGGAACTGTAATTTACTGGTTAAAGCAATGTTATAATTCCGTGGGCAAAAAGAACTAAAAATGTATTGAACAGTGAAATTTATTTAATTTTTTTAAAAGAACACCAGAAGATGATTACGGAAAATACTATGATGACTGATCATTAAGAAGATTATATTGCCACATACGTTTACTCATCTTCGAATTATGAGCGCCCATCTCATAGTTGTGTCCATGGATGGAATGCATTTGTCCCGGCGTTTTCTCACAGTCTGCAGGAAATCCGAAACCATTTTTATAAGAGCAGACGGAAAACACCACCAGGGACAGTATGAAGTTCAGGTTAGGAAACAGACATAAAATCCAACACGGGACTATAGCGAGGATGAGGATTGTACTTGACTTTGATTTTTTGTAAGGAAATTTAGACATTTAAAGACGTGCGGCCTCGCATATCTGGTGCAGCATCCAGGTTGTTTTCTGTCTCCATATTTTGACCACTCCCTGTGAAATGTTTCAACATTACTGAAAATATTTTTAAGTTTATTCGTCAATCCTCTATACTACAGAAAGTGTTTTGATATTTATTAAGAGCAATAATTTATAGCGTTCAGTCCAGATTCATTTGATATTAATAGTCTCTATTCTTTAAAAAAAAATATATAATCATGAAACTATAGTTCTGTTAGGCCTCCTATAATATTGCATAGGCCTCAGCAAGTTCATTAGTTGACACCAAAGCATAATTTGAAAATCAGTATATTTACACTGCCACTGGTGGGTGTACATGGACTATATTAACATATAAAACCGGAGCCGGGTCACATTGAAATTTGTATCACGTGATAAATTGTGGCTGTAAAAATATAGATTATTCTTTATTATATAATCAAATCAAACTGGCTTACACTGGTATGGCGTAAATTACTTATTTGCAGACTTAATAAATATTTTTATTTGTATAATTAATGTCCAAGTTAATATAAAACTTTTTTTAAGTGATCCCACAACAGGCCTCAGGAGGCCCTTGGGGTGTAGTAGGAGGTTAAGGCTCCTCACTTTTTCTAGACAATCGGCACTTTATGTCAGCCGGGTTGTCATCCCTTCGTGACGGCCGCCTTTACCCCCAGAACAAGCGTCTGGTACTCATTTCCGTTAGAGGCTGAGTCGACCACGCCAGGGCCATAGTGCCGCCAGAGGGTTTGGGTCATTTTAAAAATCCTGACCCCACCGGGACTTGAACCCTCGACCCTCCGGCTTGTAGCTCAGTGTTAATATAAATCTGCTAATAAAAAATTAGAGGATTCTGACTTTTTTCGAAAAAAATAATTTAGACTAAATCATTTAATAGTAGATTAATTCCTGATTCACATTTTAATTCTGTTTGTAACGTAGCATTAAAATTAGCACATCATGGTGATAAATCGCATTTTGTCAGCAAAATCTGAAAAAAAAAAAAACTCAATTATTATTTGTTTGTTTTTATCAGTCGATAAGGATAGAGAGAGGAGAGAGACCAAGGTCAGCCACTGTGTGGGACAATGTTCATAACGATATTCCACAACGTATCTTTAGATTGTGTTTATGTAACACTGCAAACATCTTCTATAAATGAGTGAGATTTCGTGGTTTCGCATCAGCGAATCAAAGCGCCATGGTGATTGTTTCTTAAAATCCAGAGCAAATTAAAAGTAGGAAAGATAAAAAGTTAACATTTCCATATTCTTGACGGAATGCTTACGTAACCTCCAAAAGTAAACACAAACAGCAAGTTGTGGCAAATTTCATGTAACTTTTAAGTAATACTATACTATTAACTACCCTATCATACATTTAAAAATAGGATTTTTTAATAATTTTTTTAATGAAGCATGTAGGAAAAAAATAGGTAAGTCAACTCGTTTTCAAGAAATCTAGAAACAGACATTTTATTGTATAACGTACTTGTATGCAAACTTTTAAGATGAATAAATCCATGAACAAACGGTTCTCATTTCTCAAAGGTAGTACATTCCATGGAAAATGTAATGGCACTTCACAATTCCAATTTGACAAAAAAGTGGACTTATCTATTTTTAAATCAAACCTGTACCACGTCAAATGATATTATTGGTATTAGCGAAAATAACTTAAACTCGACAATAATCTAAATAGCGTCGCTGATGTCGATAGTATTTTAATGTGTGCTCTTCAAATAATTCAAAACATCAGAAATAATATAATTAAGAATCTGAAATGCATATTTTACCCCCCATCACATTTTGTTATCGATTGCCAAATACGTTTAAAACAAAAACTTCTGATTGTGTATTATCATCTTTGTTGAAAACCCACTTATTAAATGTCAGGCAACGCCTGTTCTTGTCCTCTCCTTGAGAAGTTTTATTTAACAATTCTTTTACTCCAGTGACGAAATGTCGGTAAGAAGAAGGCATGAACATCCAATGATATCAACTTGCATGACGTAATAGTTTCCTTCTTCGTATTAGTTCAATCTCTCCCTTTGTAAGTGATTTACTTGCTTCAAGTCACGCGGGTGACGTAATTATAATTACTAAGAAATTTAACAAACTAAAAATAAACGGAATACCCATTTAAGATGATATGGACACCTCGTACTGATACAAGAGGGCATAATAACAAAGAAAATTAATAAATTTGGAGTTAGAGGAAGGAAGCGAAGGATAAGCGAAATCGGTTTCGATGGTTATACTGAGAGGGGTGGAATCAAGGATTAATTAGATAGAGGTCTCTGGTGACAGATCACTTTGAGTGAACGAGAACTAATATATATGGGATATTCCTAATATAAAAAATAATTAACATGATGTCGGTAGATCTAAATATTGGATACTGTACGCCCCTTTTCACTCTCTCAAATTTATTGCAGAGATACAAATGTATACCTACTTCTCAAACTCTTTTACTTAAGAAATGTATAATCAGTTTTACTGTAAAAATGGGAGAATTATTATTTTCTCATTATTGTTAGTTTTGGAATTTTCATTTTCTCCTCATCGTCGGCTTTAGAATTGTTCCTTCTCATTGTCGGTGTTTGTTGTTCACTGCTGAGATCTCGAGGTAACATACGCAGTGAGCCCGCGTTCGATATTCGTTCGGGACAAGTTTCTTGTTTAATGCATTTTCGGAGATTTTTCCTCAAATAGCTATGTCAGGAAACTTTAAAGCAGAAATGGTTCCCAAACATAATAATCATTATTATCATATTCACTACGTTTTGTATGAATTAGTGAGTGAATGAGTCTTTCTTTTTAAAATTATGATGTCTCGCTGGTTCCGCAAATCACTCATTCGGAGAAAGCTTTCACGTTCTTGAGTGATCAAAAAAACGAATAAACCAAAATTTATAATCCATTTCCTGACAGGTCGTGCTAGTGCGTGAGGCAAAATAGCTGTAAAATGAGAGGAGAAAAGCAAGTACAGGTCTATTTGTTTACTTAGTTCATGTCTATAAAGAGTTACTAAATCTTAATATGTATTAAATCTACTAACTAAAAAACTGGCTTAATGTATCTATGCGCACGGTGCGCGGACATAAGCTCTTTATGCATCCCTATCTTGGGCTAATGTTTTTCAATCACTCCCTGTATAATCTACTTCCCTCAAATCATAGTTAATGCCATTCTCCCACCTCATTCTTGGTCTACCAACGAGGCGTTTTCTCTCTGATGTTCCCTACACCTCTTCATTCCCAATTCGTGCCACATGTACTCCATCGCAGTCTACGAGACATATCTCTTTTTATTTTAGCTGCCTTTCTATAAAGACCACGTACCTCACTGTTTTGTAGTCTTCTCCATTCACCTGTCTGTTTATTTTTCCTTGATCCAAACATTTTACTAAGAAATTTATTCTGAAATGCTCGTAAACTTCTATCATCTCTTAATGTATGAGTCCATGTTTCGCATCCATATAATATAACTGGTAGCAAAACAATTTTATTATTTTCTTTCAATTTAACGTATTTTGAAAGGAGTTGGGACGACAAGAGTTCCTGTAATGCATAATAGCACGCAGTTCCAGAATTGAGTCTATGTTTAATTTCTTTTTGCATCTCATTCCTATTTGTAATTAATATTCCTAGGTATCGGAAATCAGCCACTTCTTCCTCATATTTTATTAGCTTCCCATTTCCATTATATAATATATTTATATGTGAGAACATATAATTCGAA